>JAMPIT010000029.1:602500-882500 GCA_026261815.1 Monarcha castaneiventris obscurior
TCTACCGCAAGAGTTCCCATCAGGATGCTTTGCCTTACAGACCATTGTTATGCCTTCATTTTTTTCTGCCTTCTCTAGAGGTTACTGGTGCACAGGGCTTTGCACAATGAAATTTCTGCAGTGGATGACCTGAATGTAAAAAACATTCCAAACAATGTCTGGAATGACTGAGACACCCCAGCCATCTCCGTACACCTCAGAGTCTCCTTGTACAACACACCTCCTCAGATAATAACTTCACTGAAGTATAAAGGGCCTGGAGGATGAAATGCTTGTCACATTCACCTATTTTTCCTGCAGCTGACAGTGAACTAACAAGCACATTCCTTCAGTGAAGCCATCAGTGTGTTCCACTCAGAGTCCTGACTCCCTTAATGGGAATTAAATCACACCGAATCTCACTTTGAGCGTGTGGGAGATGGACATGTGGAATTAACAGAACTGGAAAGGGCTCTGTGGTGGGAGGGAACTGAAATGGCAGCATTCACTGGGGGGGGGAAAAAGCCCACCAAAAAATCCATGAAACACAGTTACTCCATTGTGTTTAATACATATCTGCTTCGCTGGGACCTTCCTTCAGGCTCCATATTCACCATCTATGCCTCAGAATCAGTTTCCCAGAGTTTCCTTTTGTTTCTTTATTGAAAACAGACCCTGTCTCTCAGGGACACTGCCATCTCCTTGAAGTTCTAAAGGTCTTCAGGGATTATTCAGTGCTTCAGGTCCTCTCCACAGTGCTCTGCATAACCCAGGATTTAACCAGGGGAAGCAAATTCCTCAAATGAAAAGTGTGTCCTTAGAGCTTTCCTCCCTCATTTACCCTTTTTAGGGATTCTGCTGGAGCATTTCTCCTCTCCTGCAGCTTCTTTCCAACATCTGACTCACTAAACAAATACCTTCATGCTACAGTGGCTCTTGTTCAGACAAACTGCATTGTCACCTCATTTCAAAAACCACACAAAAATCCAGGTCTCTGCATGGCTCCACCTAAAAGTGAGCTTAAAGCTGAGAAAGGCAAGCAGTTCTACAGCAGGGAGGGACATTTGAAGAAATAAGTACATGCAGAAAATAAAACAAAACCAACCAAACCAAACGAAAAAAAACCCAGAGGGCAGCAGCAGAGCAGTGCCAGGATGTTGTGAAATGCAGACACATTCCTAGAAACAGTACTATGTATGAAACCTGAAATGAGTTAAACCATTAACAAGCAAATTACCTAATTCCCAGGCAGTTGTTTGGACAAAGAAACCCAACAACTGTATCATGTGAATATGGTACACTTTAGAGGATGGGAAAATGGGTGCACACTCACTCTTTCTACAACCTTCCTGATGGCTGGACCTCTGCATCCACTCACTGAAATAAGCAAGCCTTTCCAAACATTGCAACACTTCAGGGCTTTAAAAAGTGTACAGTAAATGGGTTTCAGATTTTCAGGGACAGGAAAACTTTATGCTGTACCATACAAAAAATTGCTACTTTGCTCTCGTTCTATTCCTTTATCTAGAACAAACTGTCAAAAGCTCTAAATAGAACAGTGAAATGAAAGAACATTAAGTACTCCACAGGTGCTGTTGGCACATTAATCTGCTCCAACTAAGAACTGTCAGAGTCTCATTACAAGTGATTCTTATTAAAATGTGGACGTGAGGTCCAAACTATAGAATTTATAAACAAATCAACATTCATTTCAAAACAGCAAACTACAGCCAAGTGCTTCCACTTGCAAGTGTGATTTTTAGATAAGCATTTGGGATGCAAAGCTTTAAGGCAAGTAACAGTTAATGGCAAAAGGGCCTAGTGCACCATCCCACCTCGCTGAACCCAGCCACTAAATCATCAGCACCACAGATGTTTTCCTGTTATCACTAGCAATCCAAAGCATGTGCTTTAGAACCCTCCCCAGACATTTCTTCTATCAGCATATCGCTGATCACAAAATAAGATTTTACCACATCTGATTTTTATAAACTCACATCTATTTAATAGGTCAGCCTCAGTCTTGCTAAGTAGAAAACATTTTTAAACAAACATGGAAAACCAAAGGAAGTACGCTAAGACAGAATGATGCTGTTTAGAAAACAATAAATTAGTGTAATGATGGGTATACCTTCTTGTGGAAGACACTGCAGAGACCTCTCTCTAAATCTGGCAGCTTACAAAGCAGGTTTTGAATCTGACCAAACACGCTGGATTCTGACAGCAGAATTTCAGACACAGCATCAAGCCGGGCATTTATTTCACTGTAAAAGAAGAAGATCAATAATTAAAACTTGTGTTTCTCTCAGGGGAAGGCATACAACTAGTGAACCTCTCCCTTAGGTTTTTTTCAGGTTGGTTTTATTTTAATCCTTAACTGACGCCACATCCTCACGAGCAGGTTAGTAAAAGAGCTAAGGAATGCAGAGAATCTTGGGATTTCACTCAAAATGCAAGCCAGATCCTGGACATGAGCTCATTCTCCCCTCTCCATGCTCACAACAGCCCAATACATGCTTCAGTGCTCAGTTCTGCGTGTGTTTCTGGGTGTAGTAACAGGAGGAACACTGAACCCTGAGTATTCCACCCCAAATGCACAGAGAAGTGCCTGGAGTTCGGGCAGAGGCAGTTTGGAGTTACCTGAACTCCATGCAGCATACTTTATTCCAGCAGGTTGTAAATACCCCTTACCATTTTGCCCCTCTGTGTCTGATCCCAACCAGTGATTGGTAATTACATGGATCAGAACCGTGCTGGTTTTTTTACTGGTTTTTTGCTAAAACCTTTAACATTCATCTCATGAAGTCAAGGAAATATCATCCTGAAGTGAGGAAACACTTTTTTTAATGAGAAGAGGCAATTCCATAGTTCTTGGCACCTTCCTTACAATCATATTCTTACAAGCACAGGGCTGCAAAAATGGACAACTACCACCAAGTTTTACCCCAATCCACCAAGTTTTACCCCAGTTTCCTCGGTATCCTTCCAAAATACCCATGCACGGGCTGTAGATTGCAGAGGTAACTCCATCTCTGCTCTCTGTGCAACCAAATTGCCTTCCTGCTGTTTTCCAAGGCAGTACTGAAAGTGGGGGTAAATGGGTGCATCCCAAGCCCGCCCATCCATCCATCCATGCAGTTTGAGGAGAAATCAGCCCTTTGATGCAGACACTTCACATCCCAGACAAGTGTGTGCACGTGCAGCCCAGCCCACATCTCAGGGACCAGCGAGGTGCTCAGAGCTCAGCCAGCACAGAGGGATGGGAACTAAGGGTGCAATCCAAATGGAAGATTTCTGGAAGATTGCCTGTCTTGCCCCTGGCTTTTACTGCAGAACTTTCGGGCCAATTGCCAGTGTGGCTGCTCATAAATAGTGTCCATGAGGAAACCAAAGAAATTAGGCACCTCCACAGGTTGCAGATATTACAACAGTCCAGCAGTCTGTTGTAGGCCCTGAAGACAGCTGAATCTACGAGTCCTTCAAATTTTATTGCACTTCTTGTGAAAGGGGAACATCATGCCTGGGTGTGTTCTCAGATAAACACAAATCTAACAGCTGTCATGTGCCAGGATTGATTCAGTGTCACACTTCTTCATGCCAAAACAGTAAAACCATCCCCTCACCTGCCACAAATGACACACCCTGACCCCCAGAGCAGCCTTGCTGGACAACACCAGGATGGCCCTGCCCAGCTGCAGGCAGATGCACCAGGGGACAGCCTCTGGGCACCCAGGGAACGCCCTGCTATCCCTGAGCAGCACAGACTCTCTGACAGCACCAGAGCACTCACAACACTCCACTGTCCAACACTGGCTTTTTTCCCAACCCTGAGGAAAACAGAAAGGTCAGACTGGGCAGGCTCTGCTTAGCAGTCCTGTTGTGGGTCACAAGAACACCTGACCCACTGCTCCAGCAATGCCAACACACAAATTTACACATTTTCCCCACTCCTGTGGGGAAAATGTGTAAATTTCAGGTGACCTGGAAGCAGCAGCAGCAGAGAGCAGCCACTGCCAGTGGTGCTGCTCAAGCACAGAACAATCCAAGCCCTGGCCCCGACCTGTCAGAGCCACCCCACGTCCTGGAGCAGCCTGGCAGGGCTGCCGGGGGTGATGCAGTGAATGACCCATGGGAGCTGCACACAGGATCCCTGACCCCCAGGAGCAGAGATCTCAGCTGTCATTAAACTTCTTGAGGGCCTCAGTAGAATCTGCTTTTTTTACAATTCTGTGGAAAATACTTCTAATTTGACCCATTATTGAGGAAAAAAGTTGGTAGCAGGCCCAAGCACCTGCATACAACATAAATATATAAGACTAGTCTTTGACTATTTCATGTTTCTGAAAGTTTTGGTGCTGTTCTTGTTTTTAGTGTAGCAGCAATGCAGCTGTGTGTGCCTAACAGGAAAGGTTGTTTCACCTCAGAGAGGTGCTCCCAAGGACAGCAGGGTAACGGGGAGGAACCTGAGCAGTGCTGACAGAGCCAAAAACACCCCGAGCACACAGCCCCAAAGCCAGCAGCTGCAGTGATGTTCTGACAGGTCAGTGTTGCCACCCACAATTCCATTTTCATGGAGAATTATTGAAGCCTGCTTTGAAACCCTGGAACACTTCTCCTCCACATGAGGGAGTGCGGAACTGTTAAATTATAAACATATGTACCTTAAAGAAGATAAAAACCTTTATTTTTTATTATAAAAAGCACTGTAAGCAGCAAAACTGTTCCAGAACACTGTAACTTAATTTACACAGCACTATTACTGTGCAGCCAACTAGAAACTGGCAGTAGTATGTTAAGTAGATGCAGATACTAGAGAAACTCCTCCCTCCAAAGGTTAATCTGCACTTTAATCATCCCCACATATGGCTGTGTTGCTGGAGCTCCAGTAATCTAAAACTAAGCATCCGCACAGTTTTTCTGCTTTAATCCCACAAATAAGAAAGGGTCAGGGAAATGGCATTCAGTACCAAATGACCCATTTTTTCCCACCTGTAAAGAAAACCTAGCGGGATTCCTATTTCGAAAGTCAGAAAGTACAGCAAAGAATTGTGTAAAACACCATGCCCATGAGGAAGGAAGGACTGGGACAACACATCATAAAAACACATAATGAATTTTAAAGTATGCTTTTAAATGTTAAATATTTAGACCGAAATGAACAAACATTTTATTGAGTGCCAATATATAAATATATATATATTACACTGGTCAGTTGCTAAGCCATCTCTAAAGAAATTTGTTGTGCACTGCACAGTTACCCAGCATGTTTGATATACAGTTTGGGGTTGCCAATCTCTGCATGGTCTGGAAAAGAATTCCACCACCAGAAAACCTGAATCTAACATCATGCCAAGAAACTCAACAGCCAGCTAAACTCGCTGCTACTTCATGCTGCATTTAGGTGCAATATTAGCCTGTTCTTTCTCATCTGTATAAACCATGTCGGCAATCTGAGCTTTATCCAATTTTCCAAGCAATCTTCTGTGGAATAATGTAACATAATTCAGTTGACTAAAAGCAATACTCTTATTTCTGCCATACCCCCCTCTAAGAATGGCATCATTAATACAATACTAAAATCACTTTGCAGTGTATTTAAACATAACAAAATCTAACTGCAGAATTGCTATTGCAGTCATTTAGAAGAACTACTTGAAGTGAAATAATGAGATACTCCCCTGCATTATTCTGCTGCCAAACAGTGAACAATACAGAAAATTAGAAAATACAGTGAAGATGTTTGAATCCTGAACTAAAAATTATTTTGACAAAGCAGAAGGCTGCAGACACGAAAGCACTGCACTGAATTAACATCTGAGCAGTCTGAACAGGATTGCTGGTTGCTGGAGTGGTAACAGAGATCTGCTGGTCTCTCCTCCAGCAAAGCAAACCTAACATTTTTAGATGTGATAATATATCAATCATTACATTTAAAGCAGAGTGAAATTGATTATGTAACTGCTATATAAGAACTGCAGGACATTTTCATTCATGTAAGGTATTATTTAAATCCAAAGTAAATAAATAGAAATTTATCAGAGATCTCTTAACTTATGCTAAATGCACACAGTATGAATTCATTCATCATGCTAAGGGCATAACTCAAGTACAGTGTATACAATTAAAATTAATTTTATTAAATCCTTTCTGAGAGAACAGTGATATGCAGAACTGTCAGTCACAGAAATTCAACCCCTTAAAAAACATATTGAAGGGTATGAAACAACAAACATTCCCTTCCATGGACTATGGTATCTAAATCAAAGCCTATCAGCCTCCTAACTGCAGCATTGTAAAGAATGAAAATGTATAATTTAAATTACTCACTTATATATTATGGGGTTTTTCTGACCTCCCCTCAGACCTCAGTTCACGAGTGAAGACTTTGGATGAGCTGATTAAGTTAAAGACCACGTTAAATGGTACAGAGTGTCCCCTGCTTTAGACCACTCCCTTTCACGACAGGCAATTAATGCCATCAAAACCCATGGCCCTGGTAGAATTACCACTATGCAGTCTATAAACTCAGGATGTCCTTTCAAAGAACAGCAGATAAAGCCCTGGCTTATTGCAGAAGCCTGGGAGGTCAGGGGGATGAAGTCCCCAACACTGATGGGCGACAGCTGCAGAGGCAGCCAAGGCTGCTGTGGCTGGAACGGGGGCCCTGCAGAGGCAGGGATGCACTTTTGGCAAGGATGCACTTTTCACAGGGATGCACTTTTGAGGCAGGGATGCACTTTTCTGGGACAAATATCCATGCTGTGCCTGCTGGAGATCAGCACAGGGACGAGGTCAGGAAGCAGGAGGGTCAGGACCACCCGCAGCCTCCGACCCTTCTCCGGACAGGTCTGGAACAGGCTGCCTCTCCTAACTTCTCTGCACAGAACCCAGGAGCTTTTCTCCAGGGCAGATCTCATCTGTGAGCAGGTGGGGCCCCAGGTGTGCACACCCCAGGGCCAGACATCCCGTTGTGGGAATCCGGAGTGCAGAGAATATTCCTCTGCCTGTTTTAAAGAATTTAACCCCCATGAACAAGGCTGTTTTTGACCTTTATCCATGGAGAAAACTGCCTGCACTCTGGGAAAAATTAAAATCTACACCAATGTGAACTAGATAGTAGAATATTATGTAAGAATGTCACAGGGTGAAGAATTTAGAGGTTTTAGGTTTGTTTATGTAGTAAATAGATAAATAGTGAGGTTTCCAAAATGGTGGATGTTTACATTATTTTAGACATTGTGCTTCTTCTTTGAGAACTCCATTTTCTGCAGTGGAAGTAGTTTAGTATGATTGGATAGAATTTGACGCAGTTCTTGTCTGCATTATAAGGTGACTTTCTGGACATTGGTGGAAAAGTAAAAATATCTGTCGTTTCAAACTTCTATTGGGTAAACTGCCTTTAAAAGGGCTGCAAAATCTTGATATGAGGTCACTCCCAGCATCTCTCTACTCTCACCAGGTTCCTTGTAACCTTGTAGCTGATAAGAATGTAATAAACAACTCTTAGAAGAAGAAGAGACTGAGTGCTGGTCTCTCCCATCTGTCTACTGAACTTCTATCAAGGACTCTAAAACTCTCTCCCATCAGGAGAGGCTGATCTATGGCACAAAACATGTCACCCCATGGGGACCAGGAACGATGACCCCTCTCTCATCCACCTCCCCCTCTCTCTGCCCCGTCACTCTGTCCCCCCTGTGTCTTGGGGTGACTCTATGATGTGTATCCCCTATCCCGGCTCTATGCCAAAAAATTAATTTTGTGCCTTTAAACTGGCCTTGAGAGGGGAGGAAAAAAAAATCAAATGAACTTTTCAAAGCAAGTTCCCAAGGACACAGAGATAGAGACTGCTCAGCGTTCTCCGGCAGCGGTAGCACGGAGGGAGCTCCCTGCCTGTCTCTTTCAGCCAGTTTTTTTGGGGGTTTTTTCCCTTCCCTTTTTCTCCGGTGTGTTTCCTGTGATTTTGGTGGTTTTTTTCCTATTTTTCTCTTCTGGGCTGTTTCAACAGCATCAGAACACATCAGGAGAACTTTTCTTCAGGCCCGGAGGGGGCCTAAGGCCACCCGCCACGCCAGCTCCGAGAAGGAGGGACCACACCTACAAGAGGACTCTAATTTCTTCCCAAGTTTTCTCATTATAGTGAGGGGTTTTACTATTTAGCATTATTATCCTTTTCTTGTGTGTTTGTTAATAAATAGGTTTAATCTCTTTCACTCTCCTTTGAGGAATTCTTTTTCCCAAACCTGGTGAGGGGAAGGGTGGTTGTAACCTGACTCTCTCCCAGAGGACAGATTGCTAGATTTCGGCCGAAACTGGCACCCCCTGGTCAAACCCCACTGCTGTGTGCTTATCCTGCTCAGGACTCACAGACCAATTTCTCTGCCAAGTGTGTAATTTACTAACAAAACCCCGGGGCCTCCTGTGGGCCCTCCGAATTCTGCCCTTCCCCTCAGCCGTGAGCACGGCCCATCCTGGGTGCTCCCTTCCCCTGAAGGCTGGGATTCCACCCTTCCCTCTGGCTTCTGACCTATGTGCTGGCCGAGCTAGAAACTGATTAATTTACGGGATGAACCCCAATCTGTTAAATTTCAGTGTGAACGTTAGAATTTTATCCATTAGCACCAACGGAAAGGCACAAACAAGGGTAATTCTGTCATAATTAGTGCAGTGAAATTTAAGTGAAACCTAAAAAAACAAAGCATCCTTCTAGATCTGTTCATTTGTTTTCCAAGTAATTCACTCTTAAAACTCCTGATGTCTCATGGCTCTCCAGAGGTCCAACGTGAACATGCAGCCAGGAGAGGACAATCTCCCTGAATGGATCTCAAATAATTTAACAGCAGCATACAAGTACCCTAAACTTTATCTTCACATCTGTTAAAAGGACGTCCAAAATATGCAAATAGCAATCAAACACTTTGTTTATGTTCATACACAATGTATTTCAGCTATTTGTGCCTAAAAAGGGAACAATTAGCTACTTTAGCCAACATGAATGAATGCCTGATTGCTCCATTTATAAGGAATTAGACACAGCATTCAAAGGGACCAAAACACAGCTAGCAAAAATGAATCAATACATGTGATGATGCTGCAATCTATTTCTTTCCTACAACAATTTTGAGATCTCAGGCATATGCTGTAACCTGCGTTTGTGCATTTTATACTGGCACTGATTCTATAAAGTCGTTATTCTTAGGAGGAAAATTTAGCCCTGCTGTAGAATCAGTGGATTTTATTCATAAATTGCTGCAGAAAAAAAAAATACTCTAATCCTGCTCTGGATGATGATGGTATCAAATGGCAACCAATTTAAGTCCGAATTAAGATGGGTTTCTTCAAGGACATTTAGACAGTTTGTTTTACTGCCCTGACATTTTAATTATGAGAACAAGGACAAAGTCAAACTTGAAAGACTTTCCTTTAGCATTATACTTTGTGTATAGAAGTGTAAATAAAACAGCACTCAATACATTCAAAGTGAGAAAATTTAGAACAAAACATTATTTTTTATTACAAAAGACATGTCACTGCCAATCTCACTATAAAGGGACCCTCTTCTTCCCAGTTCTACAGTATATATCCTCCAAGCAAGTCATGTTGCATTAGTAATGCCAATTTACACTTTTCCTCTTCTTCAGGAGTAGATAAAGAACTGTCTGTAGTCCTGAATTGTGCAGTTCTGAATTTGCTATATTTACAGTCATTCTGAGCTCCTGAGGACAAAGCATGTTCAGACTAATAGTAATTATCAATACTATCCTACAAGGCTTCAATATTATAAAGGCATCATCTTGTCTAGAACTGGAAGAAAAGGGGGACAAGGTATGCTGGAATCCAAGGGAGAAAATGGAAATCCAGTTTTTGAGAGGTAATTAAAATTTTGGTTCCTCTAAAGCACAAAGCAAAGGTTGTGACATGGTTTTGGCAACTGTCTAAACAGATACCATTTTTCTCCTTTCTTGAGATTTCAACATCAGCTTTAACTAGAAAAAGATCAGGTGAATATAAATTGGCTACAGATAAATGCAGGCACATCATATGTAACTCTAAAATTCTACGAGAGACAAAAGAATATTAAAGTAATACAATCTAGGCATTCATGGGTCACTCAGTCTGTTTAAACTACCTCAAACATGAAGACCTAAAAAAGCCCATACAGAACACCCCAAGGTGGAGAGATTACTGTGCAAATTAATATGTGCACATCACACCCCAAATATTTTACCACTCCCAGTTTATCTCACACACATCCCTAAGCTTTTAAAATTCTGCATCAGAAACTCTTTTAACCCAAAGGAGGCACTTTTGCAACAGAGGCAAACAGCAGCCAGGTTCTCTCCCAGTTCCACAGCAAGGTCTCTCCCTCCTCCCTGGCTGTGGCACCAGAAATCACATATCCTGGACACACACTGATGGTTAAAAGCCATTCCACCTCTCCAGGAATGGAGCGGGAGGTGGGGGAATCACATCCCTGATACAGTGCAGTCTGCACAGACAGGCCACAGAGCTCGCACAGGCCTGTGTGAGCCTCATCTTCCTCCTCCTCATGCAGCCACTGAAAAAGCAATGACTTTCACATCAGCCTCAAGGGCTCTGAGAGCTATTTCGCATTAGGGAAGAAATTATTTGTCACTGCTGCACACAGACAAAGACACAGAGGTCACACTGTGCTACAACACTGGACCCTGAGAGCTGCCCTGAGCCCGGTGGCTGCGCTGCTGCTTCTCCTGCTGGAACCCCACTGCCTGACTGGGAACGGCAGGTTTCACTCACTCAGAAACATTCCAGGACATCTATTTCCTTTCCTTCCACTCCACTTACAGTCATCAGGCGAGAAAGGCACTCGATGGAACTTGAATTTCAGAGGTAAGACAGCACTTCTACAATCCACGTAAAATACGTAACTTCTACAGGAAAACAACTGTCCTCATTCCTCCTAAAAAGCTCAGTTGTTGGTGACTGATACACTCTTATCTCATTATCTTTGTGTACCCAGGTGAGTAAGTGAGGACATTACACCCCTATTGGTTAAGTTTCTTTTTGCCATTTCTTTTTTTCCCAAATGTACAAATCTTGTGTCTACATGTATTGCATCACTGATGATTTAAAGAATATCTTCAAGTTTGCCCAAATGAGTCTGTACACATTCCATCTTTATTCAACCTAATGTATGGTTCCTTCACAGGAAATTTAGTCATCATCCCAAGTGATTTTCAACTCCAAGGCATAAAGCAGTAATTACACCCTCTCACTTCTTGATACACCTACTCACTGACTGGGAAAGATGCAGTACAGAAGCCTTACTTCCTCTGAGAATGTCACTCCAGGAGGCACAGGTGAATTACAATTACGGAATGTTCTCTGAGTGCATTTGTGTGCATTACTGGGAACAACACTGCCGGATGCCTGATGCACTAACTATCCGAAATTACAAATTGAGAGTCAGAAAGGGAGAAGTACACAGAGCAAAATAGCTTTCTCAGCCTCAAGTAGTACTGAGGAGCACCATCACCTCCAGCCACAGAAGCCTGAAAATGCCACGCATCATTCTCTAGAAATAGGAAGGAGCAGAGGAGCACGAGAAGGAAACAGAGCTACGAACCTCTACAGATGGTTCTGCACTGAGACAAGGGAGAATTTAAACTCAACATATTGGTTCACAAAGAGGGCCTGCAGTCCCTGGGGAAGCAGTTTGCAGTCTGCTGTGCCAGGTAAGAGCTCCATCTCCCTGTGCTGCTGACCTGCAGGTGTGGTCACTCGGGAGCAGCACGGCCGGAGAGGTCTGGGAGAAGCCCTAGCCGGGTCCTGCCCGGGGCCATCCTCAGTGCTCTGGCTCCCTCCGCTGACAACTGCACACACAAAACCAGCAGGTGGCCAGGGCAGGAAGAGACATAAACTGATTTATTTCCGTGTGTTCCGGCAAAGTGGCCACGAAATTCTACCTAAACGCTTTCCAGGTGAACGCAATGCCCTGACTGACTTCCATGCTGTTCAGGATGGTCACATCAAAAGCCTTTGCAAGTGGGTAAGATACATGAAAGCTGTTGTCAGAAGAATTTAAAAAAAAGAGGCCCACTGAAAGTAACTTATTACAAAAAGGCTAATAAGAAAATTAAGTAGTGATGCCTCAGAAGTACAATGCTTTAACATATTAGACTTGGTCAAGGAAAAAAAGATGCTTCTGAAGAAACATTTGCAAATTACCAGCAACAGCAAGATGTTAAAACACTCATATACCTCACTATTTAAACCTGTCAAATAGCAATAAACATTAAAGGTGCTTAATGTATTTTCAAAAGCAAAACAGAGGGAAAAGATACCGTGGATAAACAAGTCAAAAGATTTCCTGTACGCTACAACTGAAGGGAACAAAGTGACAACTTCAGTGAACTCTACATCAACAATCCTCAGGAAACATTCAAATGAATGGGTCCAGAAACTCAACATGTAGGTAAATGCAGCCCATGGACTCAATCCTGCTATTTACCTCACATTCAAGCACAACACCCAAATCGAGTCTGCAAAGAGGAGTCAGAAATGATGGAGTCCATTTCAAAACCAAGACGAGCGAAAACAAGCATAACACTGCTACAAAATACAGCATTTCTAAAGCACTGATAAATAAATCAAGCACAGGTCAAAATACAGGGCTGGCCAAATCATCATCACATTTCAGGATTAATAAAAAGGAACTCTCTCCTGTGCAATACATGTATACAGAGATAAAAAAAACATCCACGGCTACTTTAGAAGAAATTAAACACATTAGGGATGTAAACACTTGTGAAGCAAGGAAGACATCCAACATTAATTGGCAAGTTTAGGAACCAAACAACCTGCAGTCCCAGGTGATCCTCATTAACTGTTTGAAACAAGGATACACAATTAGAATGGTGCCCAATCTGATTTCTGCAAAGCAATTTTACAACTTGGTGCAAACCCACTACTATCCATCTGTGCCCAGAAAGAGTGGTTTAACTCCTTCAAGCCTAAATATAACACCCACAGCTTCTACTGTGTCATTACCTGTGCAAACTCTGCTGTGGATCTCAGCTCTTCTGGACAAATGAATTCATTGGGCATACTCAGTATCACAACTACAAAGCACAGATTTAGCCCAGGATAAGGCACCATCTCACCTGGATTTCAGGAGGGGCTGGGTTACCCATTTCTTCAGTCTTCGACGTCCAAAAGAAGTTTTAGTATGATCCAAGACCCAGAGTAGGCTTCCTTTAGTTTTCATGTCAGTCTAAAATAATGAAAATAGCTTAATTATTTTTAACTGAGCAGTTTTGCAGTGGAAGGATCTTCACATTATTCAAAACATTGTGTTTAGGCTTTAAGACATGGCAGCAGTACATTCATTATCAACCTCACTCATCAACAATGCCTTACATCAAGTACCTCCAGGAGGCATGAGATATTTAAGTATGTTTTTCCTTTAGCTGGACAATGGTTTTTAGAAAATGACCAGAATGAAATAAACAGTTAAAATAAATCTGTGCATAAAGCTCTGAGCAGGAGCACTGAAACAAACCCTACTGCAGACATCACTCAACTGCAGTTGCTGAAGAAATTAAACTTTAGGAAAGTTCTTTCTTAGTCAAAGTGCAGCAATGTTCCTAATTCATAGTAAAAGCTAGTACTGATTAACTACTTTTATGTTTCTGAAAACATTATCTTCCTTCAGTCTGATCCCATTTAAAATAATTTAAGACTTAATGGGTCAGATTTGCAAATCTGATGAACTTCGCTGGGAAAAATACATCAAACAGCTGTGAACATCTCTGCATTTATTAAAAAGAAATTACATTTGTCCTTACCTGATTCTGTAAAATTTCAAGATTTTTCATTGTTGTCCCATTAATTGTCATGTATTCAGTTTCACTGGACAACCGTTTGAAATTGCTGGGGAGAGGAATTTCAGATGTTACATCTTAAATTTGGGCATGGGCAGAACACTGAAACACTGTCAGGTTTCTCACATTAGAGAATTCAACAGTTATGCAAACAAATTTTTAAAAGTCATGTAGGAAATTAAAATCTGTTCAAATAAATAAAAGAACTGAACACTAATAACTTCTTTTAACTTTCTGCTTTGGAAAATGAAATTTCAGACTTCCCCATTTCCTACAATGACTCTGACAAAGCTCAGAACAAAATCCAGCCCTCCTGTTATCTAACCCTTTTCCACTAAATGTTTACTTTATTCAGTTTACAATTTAGCAAGGATAGGACTAACAATTAATACTTTAAGAGTGGAACAGACTTTTAACACAACTCATCCTCAAAACATCATATTAAAATACATATTCATATTTTTTATTACTACTGCGAATTTAAACAGGCTGCAGGTGCAACTGTGTAGGAAAATAGAAACAGGGGAGATTCAAACTATTTGATTTTGTTTTAATATGCAATAACCATGACCAAAATTACTTGACTTTTGATACTCCTTAACAGATCTGGATGAGACCAACCCAAATAAAGGTCATGATGCTTTATTTAATAAAATAATGGTATTAGGTGTGCAATCATATTAGATATGAAAATCATTTCAGCCTCAGATACACACGTAGTAGTCAGGACCACGAAGTGCAATATCCTCACTAAATGTTTCTGACAAATCAAGTCATGATTGTCTGGGTTAATCATCCTGCTGACTGCCCTTTGCACAGAATCTAGGACACTCTTTGCTGTCTTAGACTAAGCAGAAACACTTGCTGGGCAATATTTAAAACTGTTTTCTTGACTTTCCACAAAATTTTTTTCACTGCATTGAATTTTAAACCCTCTGGAAAAGTACTTGAATTCTCAACCTTTCCTGTTAGGCACACACAGCTGCATTACTGCTACACTAAAAACAAGAACAGCACCAAAACTTTCAGAAACATGAAATATTCAAAGACTAATCTTATATATTTATGTTGTATGCAGGTGCTTGGGCCTGCTACCAACTTTTTTCCTAAATAATGGGTCAAATTAGAAGTATTTTCCACAGAATTGTAAAAAAAGCAGATTCTACTGAGGGCCCTCAAGAAGTTTAATGACAGCTCGGAAGTACAGCTGACTCAGAACTGTACCCATAGTCGTAATTATTCTGCTTTGTGTGCTATTTTAGAAACCAACCAAGTTGACCAGCAAAAGAAAACACTGGAGGCAAAACCAGCAACACTTTCCAAATTACACAATATTGTAAGCAACAAAACAATACTTCCTTTATTATCTTCAGCCACAACTGCTGATGCTGGCAAAAATTAAGTAGGAGTGATTTCTGCTTGGCTCCCACTCCCTGCATGAAACAACAAATCCCATCTGGTGTTCCAAAAGCACCTTTCTGCACCCAGGACTGACTGCAGTTTCCCTGTTTGCCACTGCTCGAGCCTCTGGTCTCTTAAACCCAGCTGGCTGAGAACCAAGCCCTTCCAGCTCCTCTCAAAAGCCAAAGGATGCTCCTGGGTCGTCCTGTCACATCAGAGTTTCAGGATTGTGGCTTTTACTGGCTGTGGTGCTCCCCCACCTCTCCTGGCTTTAGAGCACCTAGCACAGGACACACTCTGTTCACAGCAGGGCTGTGTCTGAAGACAACTCACTCTGTTCCACTGCACTGTGTATTTACTCTTCTTTCACAGTGTATTTACTCTTCTTTGACAGTGTATTTACTGTTCTTTCACAGTATATTTACAGTTCTTTCAGATCAGACAAGCTGAAGTTGTTTTCACAGCATAAATTATGTGTCTTACATTACCCAGGTGTTTTCTTTATCTGAGTTACTTCACCCTGCTATTAATCTTGGTAATTGAGAGTTTAGAATATATGAGTAACAGTCAAGATCAACTGCAGGATATGCCCAACCAACAATTCCACATGTCACAGCACAGAACATGTTTTGCTTCCACCCACTCATCTTCCTTCAGCCTGGGATCAGAACTTGATAAAAATATGAAGAAAAAACCATACTCTTTTTAAGGTATTTAGAGACCAAACAGCAGAAGAAGGTTGTAAGTACCTATTAAGTCAGGGCTGGTTTTGCAGCAAAGGTCTCAGCATGATCCTTGTGTGAAATGCTAATGTGGTGCCATCAGCCCTCTCCTGCACTGCTGAAAGTGACCTTTCAGAAATCATTCTGACAGGATCACAAGGCCACAACTCCTCCTGCAGGTGACACTGTGACCCCACTATCAAAGAACAGACGTGCAACAGTCTCAAGTACTCCAACAGCACAAAACCCAAGTAATGGAAACAGCTGGCAAGTCCGTAACAGAGGAGCGTGGCAAGGCAGGGTCACAGCTCTGGGCTTAGAGAAAGGGAAAGAGCAAACAAACTCAAGCTTCTAGGAAGCTTTAGGAATCTTATAGGGACTTCTCATGAGAATGGGGTTCCTACTCACAGAATTACTTTCTCGGAGTAGGACCACACAATGGTGAGTGTGAAAAGGTTACTGCTCCACCCCAGGATGGCAAAGTCCAACCTCAGACTTCAATCATTAAGTGTTACTGGAGAAACTGGATCATCTTTGTCATTTTTTCAGTACTTAAGGGGGTTTATAAAAAAGAGTGAGAGCAACTTTCTACACAGGCAGTTACGACAAGAGGGAACAGCTTTAAACTAAGACAGGAGAGATTTTGTTTTATGAAGGAATTGTTCCCTGGGAGGGTGGTGAGGCACTGGCCTAGAGCAGCTGTGGCTGCCCCTGGATCCCTGGCAGTGCCCAAGGCCAGGCTGGACAGGGCTTGGAGCAGCCTGGGACAGTGGGATGTGCCCCTGCCATGGCAGGGGTGGCACTAGATGGGATTTAAAGTCCCTTCTGATCCAAACCAGTCTGGGATTCTGTGATTTTGCCACTCAAGAAGCTGGCAGTGAATGGTGGTTTAATGCTGTATTCATTGTTTTCTCCACAGGAGACAGGTAATACATATAATTTCATACTCAGTATCCCAGCCTAAGTGAATGCATGTTATTTAGATCAGGAATTTTCAACTACTTTCATTTTCCAAATCTTGAATGTTTCTGAGTGAAGCTGCAAAGCACCCTGAAAGCAACAAGATTTTCTTTGCTCAATTACCTTTTACAGACCTCTAGAGTTGATGTCTTTGAGATCCCTAGGAGTGAATACACCACAGAATGAACTTACACAGACAAGAAATGCAGGAATCCCTAAAAGTTTAAGAAGTAGAAACAGGTCTCTCCATTTTTCAGAAGCATTACTTTTCTTTAAGTTTTCTTTAGGTTTCATACCAAAGATATTTACCACAATCTGTGTAGCTAAGAATGTCAAGCCCAGACTTTGTTTTGTATTTAATTAACCAGGTTTAAAGTCGTTAGTGAGTATTTCCACAGGTCTAGGACTTCTGACCTGAATCCCTTTTTGTTTTGTGCATTATTTCCTGCATTTCTTGAAGTTCATCTATCTACAAAGCCTCTCTCTTCCATATCCAACATGCTGGAAAACACAGAGGTAAAACTGAAATACACCAAGACACATTTCCTCAGCAACTGTTATGCAAATAATGATTTTTCAAACAAAACTGGGTACTCAAATGTACTTGAAAACCTCTCCTAGATGTGCACCAACTTCTTGACAAAAGCCTTTAATAAAGGTCTCTCCATATGTAAAGGTATTAGAACACACTGATTCACAAAAACTTGTGCCATTTATTATTAAATCTATTTTTACTTGCTGCTGGAACTCTGAAGCATCCTAGCCATACCTTGGAGTCCTGCTGTGGTAGAAATCTTTATTTCTGTGTAATATTTTGCTTTTTTTTAGTATCTTAAAAGCAGATTTAAAAGCTTCATCTAAATATTAGAGCAAAACCTGCCTCCCCCCCACCAATGAGGATTCCTTGATTTATATGGTATTTCATGACCCTTCCTACTAAACTGAAATGGAATATTTTTTCAGTTGGGAGAAGAGTGTCCAAAGAAGGTACAGAGGTACAATGAATTTTTCTGTCATTCTTCGTATCAAACAGGTCTTCTTCATCCAGACCTGTGACACATTAACAGACTGAAAACTACCTCACAGCTCCAACTTCATGCTCTCTGACTCATCTGTATATGCTCACTGACCTGAATTCTTCTAGGAATTTTAAGTTACTTGACACTGCAATGGAAGTTCTTTCTCTTCTATTTCCTAATTCAGGAGATTCATGAGCCTGACATAATTTGCTTAAAAGTCTTTCACTTTTCAGTATTTAGATAGCATTTCACTGGCATTAGGGAAAATATTGAAGTTGAGTTTGCCCCAATATTTGGCTCACTTTGTTGATCCCCATGACACACCACAAAAGGCAAGTGGAACTCAATACTGGGTAGTCAGAGCATAAAGACTTTAGAAAAAAACAGAGCAGGATCCAAGCTCCTGACCACAAGTTATCTCAAAAAATGTTATTTCATTTCTTCACATCACCAAGGTATTAAATATTTCTTTGCCTTTTCACTCAGATGCTCATACATTCCCCAGAAATCCATTAGAGCAACCTTCAGCAGGCAAATGTCGATGCTAAGATTTAGTGCTTTTCCTTCCCCGTCTATAATGCACTTGATTTTAGGATGCAGCTGTTACAAATGTGACTGACTGCTGCTACACAAGCCTCCACATAATTATATTTGTCCTCTGCTACTGAATTACTTCTACATAAAAGACGGATTTCGCATTTTGTCCAGCTGAAAGAACATCCATCTCCCGTGTGATTGCACACAGGGCATTGTGACAGCAGTGGCCCACGAGCTGACCATGAAATGGCATTTTCTTGGAACTCATTTTCTTCCTCAGAAACTCTACAAGAGTTCCCCACCTATGCCAGCATATTTAAAAAAAAAAAAAAAAAAAAAAAGCAGTCAAAGAAGATAATCAGGCAGACCACAGTGCTGGAACACACAGATCAGCACACCCCTTGAGGGATCAGCAGGGGAGATGCCACAGGAATTCTTTTCCTCATTAGGTCTGTAAGCACATCAAACTTTTTGTTAACATTTAAATACAATTTGGAGAGAAGAGGGAAAAAATCCACCCCAAAATTCAGAACACACGTATAATTCCCAAATATTGTAGTGGACACCTGAAAAAGTGTTTTAAAAAGTGTTTAAAGCTGGCACCAGTAGCGGATTTTTTAAATGCAGCTGGTAATCTAAACTGGCAATGGAGGGAGCCCTTCAAAATTAGGCTTCAAACTCTCAGAATCCCATGCAGTATGTGAATGGTCTACAAATGACACGACTTACTTCTAAGTGTCCAGTCTGCAGCCAGGCTGACTTTATTAAACCCTGCCTACTTATGGGACAGAAGAATACTGAGACAACTGGCAGAATAATTTGCATAGGATCCACAACAGACAAAGCTGTTTTATTTAATAAGCCTCAATGACATTTTCAAAGCTAAGCCAAGTAGGACAGCAATGTTTTATACTCGTGCAGGACAGGATAAGAGAAGCTTTAGCAGCGACACCTTTCCATTTTCATTTGATTCCACCTGCATAATCCTGTCACAAATTTTGAGTACTCATCTGAGCATATCTAATAAACCCAAGTGCTGGGATTACTTAAGAGGTGACAGGATTATATCCATGTGTGTGTGGTTTTGCAGTAACTTTGCACAAATGGTGGTGGTCTAGCAACAGTTTATGTTGTGATCCTTCTCCCCACTCCTGCTTACCACTGAGTCCAGCCAAGGCATTTTCCAGAAAGCCAGGATGCACTAAACACTTCTTTAAAACCAATAACAAGATTCGACAGCTCAAGCAGACCTGCTGAGTACTGCCTGAGCACTAGAACACACTAGTTTATACCTGCCTCCAGAGCTACAGAAAGAAAACATTATTTACAGGCTGCTGGCAAACTGCAACAACATCTGCAAAGCTAAGCTGCAACACTTACTTATTTTTTTTTAAAGCTGCCCAAAAAACCCCTGCATTTTGGTTACACAGTAAGAGGTTGCGATGCGACAGCTGATACAAACACACTTTCAAGTTTTCTCCCTGGTATCTCCCAGGTTTTTGCACCTTGTTTGTTCTCAGTAACACCTGGCAGCAGTACGTGCTCATTCACATCACTGACAGTAATGTCTACACAAACATACTTCATAAAGATTTTCATGAAACACCACTCGAAGAAACCACTTGATTCTCTCAGTTCTGATTAGGAAATCACATGTAAGGCGTAATTTTTACAAAGGCTATGATTATCACTAGCAGGTTTTTCATTACAATCAGGGACGCTGTCTGCTAAAACTTGCAAGAAGTGGTGCTTTGAATTGGAAGTTTATATAAGGCAACTTACCTTGGATTGTAAAGCATCTTTTCCAAATTAAATTCTTTGAGATATGCAATTACTGCTGCCAGAGAGCAAATAACAGGCTTATCCAAGCTTAGTATTACAGACAGTTTTTGAGGACCTAAAAAAAATAAATTTTCTTGTCAAACATTTATTTTCTGGTTAACTCACTGTCTACTACTACCATACTGTAGAAAAAGCATAATCTGCTTTTCAATTTATTCTCATGTATGTACAGTGCTTTATGAGATCTATAAATCAACACAGAGCAGGGCTCCAAAATAACACTTATGGTTCCAAATGATGCAGATCATTGACACAGTGTAAACACATTATGAAACAGAAAACATTTGACTCCATGGGTTTTTCTTCATAAAAAACTACAAACTGTTGGCATAACAAACTTCTAAATACACAAACTAAGAATGGAATTCTGACATCTCCATTTCTGTGCACAGTGCTCTACTTCAGTGCCTTTTCCAGCTGCAACAACAGGAGAACTCACTCCACGATACCACAACATAAACTGGCATTTTTAAAAACCCATGTAGCTCAAGGTTTTTTGGGGATGTTTTTAAAGCTGTTCCCCTGTTCTCAGAGAAAACATACAAGAACTTTTAGAACTTAGTAACAAGAATGTTTGCTACTCCTGTCTCCAAAGGGGCAAGAAGGAGGACACAGGATCCCAGCCAGGCACCTCCATGGCTGGGAAGGTGAAGGGACAGGTGGCTCTGGAAGTCATCCCCAAGCATGCAGAAGGAAAGGTCACCAGAAGTGGCCAGCAGAGATTTACCAAGGGGACGTTGTGCTTGAGAGAGCTGGGCAGAGAGAATCCCAGTGAGGCTCAATGAGGGCAAGTACAGGTCCTGCACCAGGGGAGGAATAACCTCAAGTACCAGGACAGATTGTGAATAACCTGCAAGAGACCAGCTCTGTGAAGAAGGACATGGGGGTACTGGTGAATGACAAGTTGACCATGAGCTGACAGAGTGTCCTAGGGACGAGGAGGGCCAGTGGGATCCTGGAGTGCATCAGGAAGAGTACGGCCAACAGGTCAGGGAAGGGATCCTGCCCCTCTGCCCTGTCCAGGTGAGGCTACATCTGGAATGCTGTGTTGAGTTCTGTGCTCCATACTTCCAGAAAGACAGTGAGTTGCTGTAGAGGGTCCAGCAGAGGACATAAAGATGATAAGAGGCTGGAGCATCTCTTATGAGGAGAGACTGGGAGCTGAGCCTGTTTAGTCTAAAGAAGAGAAGACTTAGAGGGGATCTCGTCAATCCATATAAATACGTCAAAGGATTGTCAAAGGATGGTGCCAGACTCTCTTCAATGGTGCCCTGTGACAGGATGAGGAGCAATGGCCATAAAATAAACCACAAGAAGTTCAACCTCAACATGAGGAAGAACTTCTGTTGATGAAGGGGCAGAGCCCTGGAGGAGCTGCCCAGGGAGGGCCTGGAATGTCCCTCTCAGGAGAGATCCCAACGCCCCCAGACACAGGTTCCAGGGGACCCTGCCTAGGGCTGGAGGGTTCAGCTGGATGATCTCTACAGATCTATTTCAGCCCTAGATATTCTGGGATCCTGTGAACTTGAAGAAACATTTCAGATGTTGAGTAATCCCCCTCAGCTGCTACACATTTTTAAATTTTAATCTATCTAAACACACACCTTGAAGCTACGAAAAAAAGTAATGGTAGCCCTGTATTCATTTGTATTTAAATAATGTTCATTTTCCTCCAAGCTCAAAATAAAATCCCACTGTGAAGAAAATTAAGCAGAGGTGGCCAAAAGCCTGCACAGATGTAAAGGCTAATAGGATGCACGCTTCAAAGATATTTGGAATAAAAGGCCTGTAATGTCAGGCACTTATTTTGCATAAAAATCTGAATGACATACCTGTAGTACCAGGCACTTCTTTTGCATAGAAGTCAGTAACCCTCTGGAAAGCATGGCTGTACTCAAAATTGAGGTTTTCCATCCTTTCTATCCTAATTCTGTCATCCTGTAACCTGCAAAGAAAAAATACTTGACATTCAGTTTTTTACGCTCCCTCCACGAAGAGCACTGAAGGAGGTTGCCGAGGTGCACTTTCTTTTGTCTTTGCTTTGTTAAGAGTTGAATGGATAAAGAATGAGGAGATAAGCTATTAAAGTGGGTTGACATTTCCAAGTGTGGTGTGGTTTTTTAAGAGTTTCTTCCAACCTCTGTGAAAGTGCAAGTAAAGCAAACCCAAACAGCAGCAAGCACACCCAAACGAGACTGCAAGAGGTGGTCCAGCACACCTGCAAGGTAGATACAAACATGTCTTCACCAATCTTAACAACCATTTGCCTTATCTCTCCTTAAAGACTTCTGATGATCAAACACTTAAGCTATTCTCCTATGCTATGTGTTGCCATGTTTAATTATCCTTTTGTCTTGGAAGGCTTTGTTCCATGCTGTGGAACTGAAGGGCTGGACTTCTGTTAGTGTTTGTGCAGTCTAGCCAGTCAAGGATGTTATTACTGACAACCCACTCCTGCCAGCATACTGATGCCTTTTCCTGGTCTTAGAATCAAGAGGCAGACACAGTTAGAAGGAAAAAAGGGATTTTATCTTGGTATTTATTTTAAGGATCCTTAGGTGCACCACACCGAGGTCGAATGCACCTCGATGCACACTGCAATATATTCCCCAAAAGATCTGGTGTAACATTATAGGTTTTACTAATTAGCATATCTATCATAAATTCCCCAATGAGAGGCTGGAATGAGCCCCCCTCCCCAAGGAACCTTCCCCTGGATGGTTGTATCTTAGTTTACAAAATGTGTTCTGGAGAGGACCTTGGGGTCTGGGCACCCTGGCACCCTAACTACAAAACCTCTAAAATGTTGAGTCTCTTAGCTTAACAAACAAGTCCAAGAATGCAGGCAAAAAAGCACTAAGAATACAGAAGTTGTAAAAACGCATAACAGGGGTATAAAAGAAAAGACAAAAAATCATCATGGCATCACACATCTGCAGTTCCTCCCAGTTTAACAGCAGCAGCAAACGTAGCAAACTGTGTACAAGATGCAGCATTTCTACACTGGCTGCTTTTCCTAACTGGTTGCTGAAATTAAGATTGTATGCTGCTTTATCATTTCAATTCGCACAGCTGTTAATAAGCATTAAACAGATATGCTGGCTAGAAAACCACTTCTTGTGCCACCCTGGGGCACAGTTACACTGCTAGAGTGAACCAGGGGCCAGGAGAAAGCTCCAGGAAGAAGAGACGCACACAAAACCTGCTTGGCCTCAGAGTTTTCACTCTCATACCCCCACAGGATGTGAATTAACCAAGTGCTTTGAGAAGGCTGGAATTACACCAGTGAGAGGGACTGTGTATTACATGTATTACAGCATGGAGGTTAATCAATACCCTTTTTGCAGGGCTTTTCAACTTCACAGGAAAAAACAAACAGATTTTCTGTCTTACATTTGACATACTCCCACCTGAAAGGATCAATACATCTCTGGTGCCCAGCTCTTAAAAATGAGAGTTTATTTCCACAACATGTGTCCAGCTAACCAGGACATGCTCGGTGATCCTCTCCCTGCCTCTGCTTTAACTGACTGATCCAATTAACTTTCCAGTCTTTATACTCTCTGGGAGTCCCCTCTCCACAGCCCTTCTCAGAATGAGCAAACATTCTTAAAGCAAAGGAAAATACCAATCAGCGGTTTCCTTCCATGCCTTTTCCCACTTGCTCCAAGCCTCACCAGTCATCTGCTCTAGCACATTTCAGCCCTGTTGCTGAATTAGCACGTGTTTCACTGCAGCCTTGTGCAAAAACATCCCTTCAGCACCACACTGCTCGCGATGCGGTGTGTGAGAAATATTTTTAAACGAAGATTTTATTTTTCATTTCCACCTCTTTGTGTTTTCATAGCAGTGACTACAGAAAAGCAAGGGTTAACAAGGTCTGCAGAGCTAATTTTTAAAATGAAAGTCAAAAAGGAAGGCTTTGGGGTGTATTCCACTGGATGGTTCATGCCCCACCTGTTTGTTTTCTTAAGTTTATACATCAATTGGTGTCATTTTCATTAATGCATTTGTGGTTTTCTTCCCTTCTATAACCAAATTTATCCAACTCCTGAGCATAACCTCTGGAATATGATAGTTACAATCAACATAGGTTGAGGAACTTTGTACAGTATTTTTGTTTGTCAGCTCTATGAATGGGAAACATTTAAAATTATTCATTGATTTAAAATTATTAAGTCAGTGATGTGCAAAGATCTTCAAATATTTTAGTATTTGTATTCTAGATACAGCAACATCAAATATACATATGACATTCTGACTATCTGAGAGTACACACCTGATATTCTAGATAAAGTAAAAAAAATAGAAATTTACAGATTCAATGCGTGGAAAAAACTAAATTTTTATCAAGATGTATGAAAACAAAGTTTGCTGCAGAAGGTTTTCATGGGTGTCCTTTGTGCAGCACGATGACCACCCAAAGGCCATGTTCCTGATTACAGGCAGGCTGATATGCTGATGCTTATTTTATCTCTCCAGCCACCAATGCTTATTTAAATCAGAAGTCAATCTGCCATCAACTTTTGTAAACATCACTCTTGTCAGAGCCTCCAAATGAGCTGCAGTTCAACTCAGCCCGTGTTTCCCTGATACCCTTCCCAGCTCCCCGAAAACAAGCCATGCTCTCAGTCCCTTGCAGAGGACTATTATCTGCGCTTACGTGGACATATAGTGAATATGAAGACATATATATATGGACACATAGTAAATAGGTAGACAGTGAGCAATCCAAACTCGTTAGATGAGAAATAAGCCTCTGCATTTAGGTAAGAAATAGGCCTCTGCAGCAAGCACACCCAAACGAGACTGCAAGAGGTGGTCCAGCACACCTGCAAGGTAGATACAAACATGCCTTCACCAATCTTAACAAGCATTTGCCTTATCTCTCCTTAAAGACTTCTGATGATCAAACATCTGTGAGAAAGGGAGTTTAACTCCCAGGTGACTGAGAAGGAGCTTGGCAGATGAAATTATTATTGTAGCCTTCTGATACTGGACTTAGAGCTCTAATTAAGACAGAGAAAACTATGTGAAACTTTGTGTGGGAAAAGGCACTGTGAGAAAACTTATAACTTTATTTTTAGCACTGTCACTTAAGGTGCAGGAATACTTGTGGCTTTCTGAATAAATGGCTTCACTTAGATCAGATTGATCGTGTGTGTGTTGTCCCATTATTTATCTGCAGTCCCTGGCATGACAGGGCTCCTCAGAGATCAACTCAGCCTCTCAAGGCTCCCTCACCCCCCTGCCCAGTCCTTCTGTACTCCCTGAGCTGGACGCAGAGTGACCAGGGAGCTCTGGGGGCTCTGGGTGCCAGCTGAGGGTACAGCTGTGCTCCCCATCAGGATCCCTGCTCCTCCCACACGCTGGGATGCGATGCAGAGCTGTCCCTCCTCACAAGGTGAGTGCCAAAACACACACAGGGATCCTAAAACACACACAGAGAAATCATGTGGTAATGCAACATGCACATCCTAACCTACGCTGTTCTATGATTCTGTTACTACAGGGACTAATTCACCTGTCACCCTGCTGGCAAAGTGAAAAAGGACCAACACTGCTGGGTTTAATTCCTCTACTTACCTGACAATCCCATGCATCCAGTTAAAGTTCATTGCTTACCAAGTGCGTAGGAAAAATAATTAAAAGAGATCTCTCAGTTCGGGTGGGAAAGTCTCTTAAGGAAAACATTTATTAAAAATGCTAGAAGCTAAAAGAAAACAGCACAAATAAAACTAATTTACAGAAACGGACTCAAGGTGTCTAAAAAATAATAAGATCTTTTATTAAGAATGAGCTGGCTTTAAGCACGAGAGCTAACTGCAGTTTGCTGAATAAAGCAGGAATCACTTCATTGCTGCTCTACAATTCACAATAAACAGGCACAACGTGAATAAAGACTTACTGCAACACAGACACGTCCAAACCACTGAGTTTTCTTAAAGCTCAGGAAGTCCCCCTAAGGAAAGCAACTAACTGCAGAATTTTACCTTTCAACTACTATCCTGCCATGCCCACTCTGCTTTAGGGCATTCAAATGCAGGGGTGCATGGACCAAAATTTCACTGTACAGCCCTGTATCAGCACACAAGGACATCAGTGATGCAGAACGTGGGAAGGTGTCTGCTCCTAAAATTTAGGATGGAAAATTTTTACTTGTGATGCTAAGCACAGATTTGTTAAGCACAAATAATTTATTTAATTTCTCCCATACAATTTATTCAGACTGATCTTTTCTCTCCATTTCTCATAGTTTATTCTGCTGGGATGACCAGTCTGTCACTGCAGGGAAAAAATGCCAGCACTGCCCAGCAGGGCAAGGCAACCTGGATGCATTAGTCCTTTCAGAAATCCAAGCACATCGTGTCACCTTCCCTTATCAATATGCTTGGTAGAAATTGCATTTCCTTTTCTTGTCATTTGCTATCCAGCCACTCCTAGCTCGGGGGGCTCAGGTCTGAGTGTGTCTGTGGGAATGGAGAACAACCACCCCTCCTTTTTTGGTGAATCCTGGCACAGAGCTCCAGCAGCTTCTCTTGCAAAGCCTCCAGGACATTTCCAAGCAGCTGTTCTTTTGGCACCAAGCACACACATTTTAGAAGCACAGCTTTTTCTCCTGTCAGAGTCAAGTACCTCCCCACATTTGCTCTGAGTAACCTTCAGATGCCAGAGATGGAGACCACTGTTGCAAGAAAACAGCAGCACAGTCACCTTCCCTGAGTAGCTGACACAAATCACTGCTGTCCATGGAAACCAAACAAAAATCACCACATGGATGTTACGTTACACAGGACACATCACCCCTCAGGACCTCCAGCTTCCAAAATGCCCCATCCCAAACCCTTCCTGAATGCCAGAAGCTGCTGAAAAGCCCAAAACCACCCTGACACTCTTTAATATACATATGCACATATACGTATATCTACTTACTCACATCCCTGTGCATCTTACATACAGATAAACACACATGGAGAAAAACTTAAGGGAAACTCCTTGCTTGCCATTTTCTGTCCAAACTACCAACATTTCTCAACACATTTTCTGATTTTCTCAGGAAGAACTACATCTGAAAAGACCTCCAACCACACTGGCAAGCCTGGAGCCTGGAACCAAGGATTTTGAAGGAAACATTGTTTTAGCTTTTGGAACTCAGAGGAGGCAGGAGCTGCTGAAGAAATGGAGTAAGGAGGTTATGAGGAAAGCAAAGGGCAGAGGGCTGTGCAGGCTCTGTATGACACTGCATCCCTCCTGTGAGGGCAGATTTAGGCAGCACAGGACAAAACACAAGACAGTTGTACTGCTGGAGCTTCTGCATCCACAAATAGACACAAATCTTCTTCAGGCTCCTTCCATCTGCCTGTCAGAAGAACGGGATGAGACACACTGCACTCACGACCTAGTAGAAAAGACCAAGAACTGCTAGGAAACTATTTACTGGCACTTAGAAAAAGCCAGGATGAGCAGTAGCCAACACTGAAGAAAGACACTCCCCCCCCATCAGTTTAATTTCCCTCAAGCGCAAAGGAGCGGATTCTGTGGCCGGAGCAGACGCAGATCCTGTAGCTGCTTGATCTCAGGGAGGTTATTTCCCCCCGTTCCCCACGTCCTCAGCGCTGATGTGCACAGCGTGACTCACGGGGAAGTGCTCTCACAGGCTGGAGAGCAGCACTCAGGGGCTCCCTGAGGAAAGGAGGTGAGCGTGGTGCACAGCTCCATCAGCTCGGCGCTGCCCCGGCACCTCTCACAGAGGCACTGCCAGCGAGGGAGCTCCAGCCCACTCCAATGCCCTGCAAGGCTGACGTGGCCACAGACAGCGTCAGAAAACCTGACTCAAAACGTGGCAGGGAAATTACCTCTGAAGCCCCCCTTTCCTCCATCATGTATGTGAACAAACACAGGGAGGGATAAGCCAAGCCCTCACCTCTAATGCAGAAGTTCTTTCCATTCGATATCCCAAGCAAAGTGACAGCACAGAGCAGTCCCCATGCAGTGACCAGCACTACTTTGCCAAACAGCAAAAACTCTCTTCTTGCAGGGCTTCAAACAAATAAAACAAAAAAAAAAAAAAAAAAAAAAAAAAAAAAAAAAAAAAAAAAAAAAAAAAAAAACACCATACCAAACCAAATCAAAAACAAACCAACAGCAATGGAAAAAAAAAATCAAACAGCAACAAAAACCAACCAAGCACAAACAAACAAGGGCAACAAGAGCACCACAAAACAAAACACAGGAAAACCTAATATCTGCCATATTGCATGCACACTGATGAAATAAAGCTCTTTCTGTTACACCCCACCATGGAAAAATAGCTGTTTTGGAATCAAAGTGAGAGCGAGAAGGGAGTGAGGACACAGAGCCAATCATTTGCTCATGACATCTTGGGATTATCCCTATGGGAAAATGCAAGTCTTTCTACCTATCTCTACCTATACAACAAAGATGAAAAATGCATTGGTGACAAATGAAACTCCACTTTATGCTGTGTATCATAAAATCAGGTGTGGAAGGCTCCTTCCCAGCCCTCTTTCTTGTACCTCACTGACAGACCATGAAACATGAGCCCTACGCTGTGCTTTTGGGATCATTTTCAAATTCCAAGCCCCCCTCTCCCTCTTTTTGTCCTCACGGATGGAGCATTTCACACGCTTGTGTTCCCCAAGTTCTTGTCAAGTAGTAAATAAAATGTTCATTACCTGTGTTCTTTCCCATCAGATGAGGTCATTTTCTGTATTTTCTTTCAGTGTGGGTCTTAAACTTCATACCACAATGTACAGCTGGACAAGCAAACTTTATAAAGAGGGAGTAATTACTCATTTAATTCCACACTAGCTGCTACCATTGTGTCTGGTCTCAATTGCTTAGCAGCTGCAGCTGTGTGTGTGTCTGCATCACTGCACCTAGGGACTGCCATAGCACCACTCTCTGATTCTCCACTCCTCTTATTCCCACGGCTTCCCCTGCAATGGCTGTAGAGCCTTCCTGACCCTGCACCAAGCAATGGGAGCATTCTGTGGCAGAAAAAATTCATGGTGGGAGGAAGAAAATACAACTTTTTGCTGGCTTAGAGTGGGTAAATAACTCAGCAACAGCGAAGTGAAAAGATGGTGATGGTGACAGGACCAGAGCAGTCACTAGGGGAAAAATGGGAGTTTTAGAAAGTTTTAGGAGCACTGGCTTATTGCCTCAGGATTGCATCACAGTCCTGTTCCAGCCCTCTCCATGGCCAGAAGCTTTATTTCACTATTTGCAGTGGCTCAGCGAGAAGACTCACTCCTCAGAGATTTCCACTATCCAGCCCTGCTGCCTCCTGCACCTCCAGGTTTCCCTGTTTTCATTGTTTAACAGCTGCACTGTGATGGTCAGCGAGGACACCACAGCAGCAGAGCAGAGCCAGGCACCCCAGAGAGAGCCCTGGGGTGGAGCTGCAGGGACAGGGGCACAGCTCCCTGCTGGCACAGCCACAGCCACTGCCCACAGAAACACCTGGTACCCGACCATAACACATGAAGCAGCCACTCAATACTAATTTAATTTCTTTTTGAATCACCAAGCCTTTTAGAAGAAGGCCTTTTAGCAAAAGGGCCTTCTAAAAGCAAGTCTACAACACCAGACAACAGGTTGGTGGACAGAAAAGTTGAGTATTACACATTACATAGCCAAAAAATATTACCACCTTACCTTGCATCATTTAGGAGAAAAAAAAAAAAAAAATCTTTCAAGTGCCTCAGAAGTATCACCAATAAATTAAACAGTAAGAAGAGTGTGACTAGAAGAAACCAAAAAGTTCTGGACAGGCAGAGCAAAGGAAAAGATGACAGAATAGCCTGGAAAGAATCAGTTTTGAAACTCTAATACAAAAGTGTGGACTATCAGCTTGCTCTAAACAGCAGCATTTCTACCACCTCTTGAGAAGCCCACAGCTCCACCAGCGTATCACACACCCTCCCCAGGTGAATGCACAGCTCTTCGTTTCACAAGGACACGTGTTGTCTGATCATATTTGTCCTGACTGACATGAACACGAATCGTTCTCGTTTTCAACAGCAAAAACTTCTGAGCACAAATCACTTTTCTCTGTCTCTCTTAAAATATTTTTGCAAAGGCTTCCCACCTACAAAGGCTTCCCAGATCTCGCAGTGAAGTCGTAACCATTGTGCTTCTGTCAAATCACTGCCTACTGTCATCAACACTCACCATCACAACCTCTTTCTAGCATCAAGCTGATGGAGGAAACATTCAGTAGAAAACATCTGATTCAAAGACACATCCTCTCTAGCAGCAGAAGTAACAGTCTAAATTCAGCCTGAACAAAGCCAAGCTCACTGCTTAACAGTATTTCCCAGCTATTCTAATTATCTCCCCTTCCCTCATGCTGTGCATGAGCACAAAAATCTCCAAGGCATTTTAATTTCAACAGATTTGAAACAGCACTGGCCCTCAAAACACTGGAAGTTATATGTGTCATACATACACACATGCAAAACACACAGTGCTTTGTCCGAGAAGACAAAAGCGTTTCCTAGGTGAGGCTGTTTAATCAAAAATTAAAAGTAGATGGCTACAATGCAGCATACTTCTGGAAAGAATCTTAAATTCAAGTTAATTAATTCTTCACAGGATTAAAGAGAACCCCAAAAAAAAGCTGAATGCTGCGGAATGTATCAGCCAAGGAAAATCCACAGTGGAGCTCCGGGACAGGATCCAGTGCAGGCCACAGAGAGGGTTTGGGGTCTGGAGCATCTCTGGGATGAGCAGAGGCTGCGGGAGCTGGGCCTGGCCAGGCTGCAGAAGGGAAGGCTGAGGGGGGATCCCAGCAATCCACACAAACACCTCCAGGGGCTGCCAGAGGATGGGGCCGGGCTCTGTTCCGTGGTGCCAGGGACAGCACGGGCAGCAGTGGCCATCAAATAAAGCAGCACCAGTCCCAGGCCGGCAGCAGGAAGAACTTGTGTCCATGGAGGGGCAGAGCCCTGGAGCAGCTGCCCAGGGAGGGCCTGGAGTGTCCCTGTCTGGAGCCATCCCAAGCCCAGCTGGACACGTTCCTGTGCCGCTGCTCCAGGGGCCCCTGCCTGGGCAGGGCTTGGGCTGGGGGAGCTCCAGAGATCCCTTCCAGCCCCAGATACCCTGGGATTCTGTTCTAAGGATTACTGCTGAAGTAGGAATCACGTTTGCCCAGGTAATTGGTGAAGGGATAATCTACAAGCACAGACAAACATCAACAGGAAGCTGAATGGAAGTCACCATCAGCTTATGAAACATCATCTCCAATGATTATGTAAACATTATTTCCAATTATTATGTAAGAAATAACTGAGATGGTGACAGACAGGGTCCATCCATGCCTCAGTTTTAAATCAGTCTGAGCTAACCTCCCACACTGCTACCACTACTCTACCTGCCAAGAGCTGTCAGAAACTTAATTCCTGTTCTTTAATCAGCATAAGAATTGCTGTGGAAATTCACAAGGAGCACCAAACATCCAGTACAGATCTCACTGAGAAAGCACGTTGCCTCTGCAAGCAGAAAGGCCACACCTGGATTTTCCACCCACCACTGCACTGAAAGGATTTAAGTTCAGGGGTCTCAAGAGGGAATCCAACTGCTGTCCAGGCTCTCACACACCTTCCTTTGCACGGCAGCCACGGAGTGCCTGCTGCTGGGATTTCAGCTTGCTGTGAGAGAGGCTCAGAACCCTGCATGATAAACACACAGACGCTGACAGCAGAGCTACAGCCAGCCCACGGGAGCTGTTGGCGGGGCTGGAGCGCTGTCCTGAGGGACACAGAGTCCCCAGGGATGCCTGGAGCAGGGAGAAGGCCAGGGAGCAGATGTCTGCACTCTGCACGCAGTGTCACAGGGGATGGAGGGGCTGCAAGGCCTCCAGGAACCCTCTCTGCACACAGCCACACCCTGACCCCAACAAACAAACTCCGCAAAAGCCACACAAAACAAATGAAAATACAAACCCACCCCACTGAATCCTCTGGATAAACACTCAGGCATCATCTAAGATTACAGACCAACTTGATTAATCAGCCAAAATCAAAATTAGCCCATAATACTGCAGTTTAACTTAAACATGGAAAGAAACTATACATATTACTGTGTTTTCAAACTATGCTGGTAGGTTATTACACGTGGCACTCAGGCAGAAAACCTGCAATTGTTCTTTAATTCTCTGTTTATTCTAAGAAGTTATAATAAAAAGGAGAAAAAATCCAAAACATGTCTTCAGAATTTTAATAATTTTATCCAGATATTTCTGCACAAGACTTGATATTCTGAATTAATATCTTTGATATTTAACTATATTTAAAATAAGTACCTGATCTAGATCAAAACCTGAAAGTTCTGGATACCTGCTCCTCTGGTTATTAGCCATCATTAGAAAAAAATGTGGAAAATACATTCACTCAGGCTGCAGAGCAGAAGAAAAACAGCGTGGTGATTGCATTCCATTATTTGGGGGCTACAGTGTATGTCAAATGAGGACAGACTAAGGAAACTGAATTCATTTGGCAATGGAGAAAGTTAAGAGAGCATCTTCTACCACCCAGGGGGCATTCAGAAAAGCTCAGAGCAGATTCTGGTGAGAGGTGCACAATGAAGGGACAAAACCGAGCAGCCATGAGTTGCATTCTTTCCCACAAGACCAGCTAAATACATAAATAGGTGATACAGTGAAGCTGAGGGCTTCCCCTCATTGGGCATTTCCCAAAGCAGACAAAACTGCCTAACACCTGAGTTCCAGAAAGCTCACCCAGGCCATATTTTCCCAAGATTTTGAGAAAAAAAATTGTTCTGAGGAACTGTGTTAAGTCATTAGGTATGATAAAAACCAGCTGTAGGTCAATTGCACAAGTAAGAACAAGAACACGTGGACTGGCTGCACAGGCACTGCTCCAGCAGATCCCACTGCACCACAGAAGAGAGGTGAGCACACAAATTCAATGTACTGCTAGCAGCAGCCCACTGGTGAGCTCTGAAATGGGCCTGACGCTGGTCCCAGGGCTGGTCTGGGCTCACACCCTGCTCTCAAGGCATCTGCTTCCTCCTCATCTCAGCAACTCAAGGTCTGTGCTCTGAGCAGCAGATGCTCTTGGGAAAACTAAGGGGTTTTCCATGCAGGAATTCCCTTAACATGTCTTCTTGTAGAGGACTTCACCCACCTACGAGATAAGAGATGTGTTCTTCCTTTATCTATGGGCAAGCTTCATCTGCAACAGGAAGGGCAGGATGTACCATAGAAGACAAATATCCAACCATATTTTTCAGCTAAGACTGTGGCACAAAGTCTCTTTTTTCTTAGTTTTTGGCACGTGTAACTTGCTGTTCACATTCCATTCTCCTCTCATGCCACTGACAGAAGCACTTGAACCAACTCCAACTGAAAGGATATGATAAGATTATGTAACTACTTCACTCTTCCCTTTTTCCCCTCGATTTGGAGGCTCAGCATTTGGGACACTAGCACATTCAAGTACCCTCTACGCAACAGAAATAAAAATTTTAAAGCCACAACAAGATCTTCCAGACGTCAGCATCTGTAATTACAGACGTCATCAGAGACCATAAAAAATGCCAAGTATTAAACAGCTCCATCCTAAAAATCAAACCCACTGTTCTGAAGACATTTCAATAACCAATCTGAATTTGCCTTTGCACGTGGCCTGCACCTTGCAAAGCCTTCTTACACATTTCCAAGAAAGATCCAGCTGCATGATGCTCTGCACTGCATTGTCCCTAATGACCTCACAGCTGAATGAGGCTGGAAAACTGTATTACCCCTGATTCATCTTCCAGAAATGTCTCCATCTGAGCTCTCCAGCTATGATGAAAATAAAAAGACTCCCATTTCCAAGCTCACAAAGACACCCAGTGAGAAGGTACCTTCAAATATAAACACAACAGGCAAAGTTCTGCTCTAACCCCACTCCCTTCTTTGCTGTTACTGTTCAAAGCTGTCAAACCACGGCAGGACTTGGAACCAAACTTTTCAGATGTGAGGAGGGAGCTGCATATAACAATAAATCTAAGTATGAAGTGAGCAAGAAACTCCTTAGGAAGTAATCTGAATGAAAGCAAAAGAAGAAAGGAAAGAGCAGGAACCTTTATTGTTACAGGTGTTAACTGCTTTCATTCTCCACTCAAAAACCTCAAAAAAGAGAGGCTTCGGGGTTTTGGTAATGTGCATTAATGGCATGCTATTTTTAATAACCCTGCCTCAAACAGAAACGTGGCTCTCATACATCTAATAAAAAGAAAAGGCCCTGCAAATGGTAGACAAATGTTGGAATAAGGCTTCAGACCGTGAGAGCTCTGTGCCAACCACCAGGACAGCCAAGCTCTGGTTTCTGAAACGAGGAAGAAGCTGCTGAGTTTGGTCATGACTCACCTTGCACACTGAGAAGTGTGGTTTTGACACAAAACCTGGGTGGTTCCGTCCCCAGGAGCACAGAGATTCCCCAGGGCCACGGGGCTCTGCAGCTCCCCAACACCTCAGAGCAGGGAATGAAAGGTGGGAAGGGTCCAGGAGCCCTCCTGCCACCTGGAGGGAACCATCTCCAGGCCTGGGAATGAACCCTGCGGAACCAACGCACAGAACACTCTCCCCAGGCAGGAGGATCTGCTCACCCAACACGCCTGAACTCAGAAAACACCACCTAAATCTCACTGCTTAAGCAGAATTTGGCAAGGGGAACTCCTCATCTCCCTCAGATCAAGAGCTTTGCATGTTTTGTAATGGTTTTAATAGAGGCTGATGGACAGAAGATGGGATACATCTGGCTGGTCAATTACACTTGTAATTAATGTCTCCTCTGATAAGCTGATACAGATTTAAGAGTCCATTAAATGGGATGAATTGAACTTGTTAATTTTTCAACAAACCATTTCAGGCTTTCCTGTGAGATGTACAAAGACTGTGTTTAAACACAGTCTCATCTCTAACAGATTAAATACAAATAGAGTGTTAACAATCATACCCTCTATATAAAATACTTCCTTCTTAGGCCACATTCCTGTAATTCAAGAGTGGGATGTTTTCACCAGAAACAGCTACTTACCTTGATTTTCTGCTCTGTGAAAAGCTAATACAAGTGAAAAAGCAAGGCAGTTCTTCTTCCCATGGGTTAATTCAGCATGTAACGTAATAGATGCTGTGCACTATGTATTCTTTCTTTCCAGGGATTTACCATGAAGGAGCCAACTGCAAAAAGCTTCTTAGATTATTTTACAAATGGCAAAAAAAACATTTGAAGGAAGAAGGTGAAGGCAGCATGGGCCAAATGGTATGCTTTTAAGGAAAAAAAAAAAGAAGAAGAATTCAAAATTGAAAATCAATTTATCTCAAGTTTACACTTTGGGGCTGGCAATGGTTCAGCTCAAAATAGAATTTTAAGTATCACAAGGCTGCACATCATCTCTGTAAAAGTGAGCTGAAAACAGAGGTGGCAGACTTTTGTGTTTGTTCTGCCTGGGGTGTTTTAAATAAGTCAAAAACTGAAGAAAAAGTAGTATCTTAATTCTACAGACAATGGATGCTTACTCAAACTTACTACATCTTGTTACTCAGGACCTAAGGAAACTGAGTAATAAATCTTCTATTACTACCAACCAATTAAATGGTTACAATATTAGAGGGAGTAAAGGGATAAAGCTACTAAATGAAACACACTTTCCTGTGTTTTAAAATACATGAAGGTGTTGGCATAATCTGTCTATAAAGAATGTTCCCAACAAAACCAGAAGAATGCCCTTCACCCAGCTTAAAATGAAGGGTACTGGTCCAGATTCTGCTCAAGGTCAATGATGAGCCAGAAGTATCTGAAAAGACATCCCTATTAATACTATAATATTATAATAAGTTTATTGTTATTATTCTATTATATACAATAATAATATAATGATGTTATATATAATATATTATATATGTATCCTAGTCTATATAATAATATTTTATATAGATTGTATATATTATATGTTACATATAATATTTTATATCTAATAATATTATTATATTATATATAATAATTATAAATAATAATAAAATAATGTAATAAGTTCCTTAATATTTCTGAAATCCTTCCTGTGTATGGGCTGCAGCACAGGGCCTCCAGCTCCCTGCTGAGTCCTCTCCCAACAGCAGACTCCAAATGTACCACCCTCAACTCAGCCACTCCCAGGACAAGTGCTCTTTCTTTAAAAAACAAACAAAAAAAAAAAGGATTATGTTAAAAGAAAGAGGTTTCTAGGTGTTTGTGGGTTTCTATTTTCTGTTTTACCAGTTGCACTTCTCCATGATGCCACAAAAGCTTTTGCAATGATCATATAAAAAGGGGGTGTGGGAACACAGAGACAACTCCTTAACCCACCAGTAGCACTGCAAAGCTGCTGCTGAAATCCATTCTGGGACTCCTTTCCTCAGTACATTAAAAATCAAATGTGTTACTTTCAATTAATAACATCTGACAGCATGCTAATTATATATCACAGGATGATTAATTGATGGAGTGGGTAGTTTCCCCTCTGCCTTAGCTCACAAAATTACATCATGATTTTGAGCACTGAACAGCAGATTCCACAATATGCATTCCAAAAGATACCTTAATTGAAGTTAATTAAGAGTGCATTTGATGATGGTAGTTATGAAAGCGTTTCTTTACTGAGGCAACCCAAGGACCTTAGCATTCAGATTCTGGTGCCAGGTCAGGTCTGAGGTCTGACTCTGGCTGGGCCCAAAAGCTGGGCCACGTCTAATTTGCCACACCCAGACTGCTTTGTCACACAGGTCTATTTTCACCTAAATTAACCTAAAGCACCAATCCTAGCATTAATTAAAGGGACAAACCAAGCTGGGTTTGTTTCTGAAAGCTGTGAGAATAACAAGTGCACTGTGTTGGCAATAGGCACAGAATGCTAAGGGTAAGGCCTATCTTCGCCATTTCAAGATGCAAATGCATGTGCTATCTTTTCAGACAATTACAACATCTTAACAAATCAATTAATACTCTGAGTAAGGATTTTTGACAGCTACACAGTTGTTTCCCTTAAATTAAAGGCTTTTTCCCCCTCTTCCTAGCTCACTTTTTCTGAAATGAATCCTTTTTCCTTTTATTTTTGTTTGTTTGTTTGTTTGTTTTTGTTTTGGTATAGCAAATACAGCACTGCCCTGGGAATGGATTTGATGGATGGACTGTTCAGGAATCAGTTGGTTGGGCACATCCAGAGTGCAGTGGTCAAAGGCTGAGTCCCAGTGGACATCAGTGACCAGTGCTGTCCCTCAGGGGTCCGTGCTGGCTCCAGTGTGATTTAAAATCTGCCCCACTGACACAGACAGAGGCATCCAGGGCACCCCAGCAGTCTGCAGGTGGCACCAGGCTGAGGGTGCAGTGACACCCCCAAGGGACAGGATGGCATCCAGAGGGACCTGGGCATCCCCAGGAGTGGCCCATGGGGATCTCATGAGGGTTAACCAGGCCAGGGGCTGGTGCTGTCCCTGGGTCAGGGCAGCCCCAGCCTGGATCCAGGCTGGGATGGGCAGAGGGAGCAGCGCTGGGAGAAGCCCTGGGGGTGCTGTGGGGGAGAGCTGGGATGCCAAATCCCCTGTGCTGGGACCCCAAACCCCTGTGCTGGGATCCCAAACCCCTGTGCTGGGCTGGGACCCCAAACACCCTGTGCTGGGACCCCAAATCCCCTGTGCTGGGACCCCAAACCCTCCCTGTGCTGGGACCCCAAACCCCCCCTGTGCTGTGCTGGGACCCCAATCCCCTGTGCTGGGATCCCAAACCCCTGTGCTGGGCTGGGACCCCAAACCCCTGTGCTGGGACCCCAAACCCCTGTGCTGGGCCGGGCCCCAGCGTGGGCAGCAGGGCAGGGGGGATTCTGCCCCTCTGCCCCCTCAGCTCAGAGCCCAGCTGCAGAGCTGCCCCAGCCCTGGGCCCAGCACAGGGAGGAGCTGGAGCTGCTGCAGCCAGGCCAGGGGAGGCTCCAGGATGAGCAGAGGGATGGAGCAGCTCTGCTGGCAGGAAAGGCTGCGAGAGCTGGGATTGCTCAGCCTGGAGAGGAGAAGCTCTGGGGTGAGCTCAGTGTGGCTTCTCAATACTTGCAGGGGGCCCATAAGGAAGATGGGGACAGAGTTTTTAGCAAGATCCGTTGAGACAGGGTAAGGGGGTGATGCTTTTAAACTAAAAGAGGGTAGGTTTAGACTGGATGTCAGGAAGGAGCATTTTACCCTGAGGGTGGTAAGGCACAGGCTGCCCAGGAGGAGGTGGATGCCCCGTCCCTGGAGACATTCAAGGTCAGGCTGGACAAGGCTCTGACCCACCTGGTGTACCTGAAGCAGGGGGGTTAGCCTAGATGACCTATAAAAGTCCCTTCCAACCCAAACTCCTCCATGATTATATGAACACCACCTTGCTCTTCACAGTGTTCTCCTGGCTCTTCCTCAAGCCCCAACAAGATCTGTTTAGTAAAAAGGAAAACGCACAGCCACCAAGCTATAGAAGATGATGTGAGATGGCATGTGGCTGTCCAGGAAGCTGTCCAGGAAAGTGATCCTTCCTTTTCAGAACCCTGCACTACCCAGGGTGTGACTTGTGCCCTCTGCAGGCTCATACCTGCTGCTTCTCTCTCCACCCCAAGGTCCCCTCAGCCACACCTCTGCACAGGGGGCTGCAGGGGCAGGACAGTGCCAAGCTGTGAGGAATACCTGCAATCTTGCTAGAAATGGGGACAAGGACATCCAAGACACACAAACAGAAGGGCAGAGACAGGAAGAGGTGGCAAAGACTCCAGAAAGCAGAAGCAGAGTTGTAAAACAACAGGCAGGAGGGATGGAGGGGCAAACAGTCATCTTCCGCCTGACAGCAGCCAGCCAGCCAGGCACAAGACAAAACAGGAACAGACTCAAATGTATGTGCTAGAAAATGTTTGTAAGTACATCCACCTCCCTCTGTAGAAAGTGTTTCACATACACTGAAAGTAAGTATCACACACAAAACCTTTTTGCATCAAAAAATACTGTGCTGCTCAGGAATACAGAGTTAATTACTGCAGCGGTGATTTCAAATTCTCTATCAAGAGCCCATAAAATATTCACGTGAATCTTGAACATCTAACAATCATTTGTACTATTCCAAATTCCCAGAGGAGGAGTCCATGCCTAAAGCACACCACCTCGCAAGTCTAATTTACCAAAAGCCTCTTGCCTCTGCCATACGTAGGAAAGAACTTCTGTTCAAAGAGACAAACGTTGTCAGTCAAGCACAAATTTAAACTGCTAAAGACAGCCCAGAAGATAAATCTTCTTCCCTTCTGCAGTTCAGAAGATTGATGGCACATAAAAACCAACTTCAGTTTCATTCTCTTCAAAATTAAGAAAACTAGTATATTCTGGGTTTATGAAAAATAACTGAATTTATGGCCTTTTTCTCTTCCCCAGCTCAGGAGGGGCTGGGAACTACAAGAGCATGACTCTCCTCACTCCATACCAGGGCTACCTGCATGTCAGGCATGCACACAGCCTGAGTTCCTCTCTCCCATATGGTCTCATTTCCATCACTGCTTAGATTAAACTGCTGAATGTCTCACTCCTGACACCAACCACGAGGGCAGGAGATGGGGCAAGTAATGTCTGAGAAGTTAACACATCCAAGGTGTCCTCAATGCCACTGTTTCACAGGGAAAGAGTTACATCCTTAGTTAGCTACAAAGACGAATAAATTATGAAAGAGAGTCTTTATTAAAACAAAATACTAGAACTTGAACAAATATGCCAACATTCATAGACTGTTAAAAATATTTAAACATGCATGCCAGTTTTAGGAGCTTAAGTCATTCTCCATTTGAAAATGTGGACGATCACAGTGTATGGATATATATTGAGAGAAAAAAACAAGCAACGTCATATCAAGAGAGAACAAAAAAAATTACCATAACTTACATGTCACCTCCTGCAGTTTCTGATCAGTCCTGTAATAATAAATCAAATACTTGCCAACACATGCAAACAAAGGCTTTAAAAAAGTTTAACTTTTCCTGCTTCTGTTTATAAGGTAGGGGGCTTTCTCCTACATAAGAAGTTAACTGCAAAGGCCAGCTGTTGCTGTAAAAAGCAGTGCTAACACTTTTCATCTGATTTATCATCCAGGGTAAGAACAGTGCTCTGCACTGCATTTGGACACAGGGCTTTGCCACTGCCTCTTCATGCCCCTGCAGCAACAACTCCACGTGCAAGGGGGGACAGTAATTCCACCCAGAAGATATCCCAAACTGTGAAGGGCAAGCAGGCAGGCAGGCATGGCAAATAAACACACCTCACACATAAGCAATCTGTCAAACAAGATTTAAGCCCTACACTTCCCTCACCTGCAATGCCACAGAAGGCAGTATGAATGCCAGTACTGAGAACAGCAATGTTTCATGACTGAGACAGGATTAAACTGAAAAAAAACCCCATCCAACAACTCTTTCAGGTTATTGCATGAGGCGGTAATGCTGTCATGGAGTTTTTTCCCCTGTTCATTCAAAGGGAGACAGCTCTGACGTGACCAATTCAAGCAGCTGGCTGCAGAGAGCATGAACTGGGCTCTCAGCAGTGCCAAACACCTCTGTGGTCAGTAAACATCCGATGCCTTTGGGTTTGAATTTACAGAAAACAGCTCACGTGCTGGTTTTGTACTTCAGTTGCCTTTTTTTTTCTTCCCTGCTGCAAATTTAACTGCTTGTGGCTTCCACTGACAAAACATTCTCAAGATGTTTGTCACAGCTTGCCTTCCACTTAAAAATCCATGGGAATATTACAAGCTACACAAATAATAAAACCACTGGTTTCTATGATCACCAGCCCTTTAGATGCTCTTCACTCCTCAGTTCTACCATTTAATGTGCAATGCTGTTTACTCTCACTGTAACCCTTTGGGGTCTTGTTTTTGCCACTGCAACCCTTCCTGTCCTCGCTCACCTACAAACCTCGGGAGCTGAGCTATGTAAATAAATGCACAAGGAAAAAAAAATGGAAAAAATGAAAAATTCATGGGAAAAAAATTCCTCAAAATTAACCACATGAAAGCATCCCTCTGATCTGAGCCACCATACAAAGACACACAAAATTAAAAGCACTCTGTACACATTTACAAGTCTGAGCTCATTGGAGCTGAGTTTCTGCTTGACTGATGACATAAGTCCATAACTGCACCCATGAGAGCAGTTAGCACTGAACAGCACCATTGACCAAATGTAATGAATCCACTAGAGCCCACTCTAAGAGACCATGACAGAAACTAGAGAGGAACACATCGTGGAGACCTCAAGTGATACAGTTAAAAGCAGAGGCCACTGCTAAACCAGAGGGCCATCAGCACTGCACTCAGCAGAAAGAGCTTGCAATTATATTTGCAGGGGTCCTGAAACACAAATTAAAAAGGCTTGAGTTGAACGTAACGATGGAGATTCAGCTACTTGAGGGACTCCATCATGCTTGTAGAGGAAGGATGGGTTCAGTTCCCCATAGGTTTGAAAGAGAAGGCAATGCCAGGGAACAAACTCCAAGCCAAAGACTACTGCAGTGCTCAGGAGAGAGCAGAAACCTGAATCCCATGTTCAGAATCTTAGAGTTATCACAGGGCAACAAGCTGCAGACTACCTGCAGCCTAAACAAAACAGTGCAGACCTGGGTGAAATGCTTTGGGTTAAAAGTTACTTGTGATCAGTGTGTTTTCACATGGTGTCCAAGAATGCTACAGAATGAAACACGACAAAAAAAGTGCAAATGGAAAAAAAGAGGAACAGTGGAGCACTCCTAAGATGCTCCTAAATTTTCAATGAAACAAGAAAGGGGCACATGAGAAGAGCAAAAATGCCCCAAAGCAGCCTCAAAGACAATGCCAGAAGACCACTACAGGCCAGGTTTTAAAGAAGCCAACATCTCAAGGAGGGTGGGTGCTGACCCTTGACTGGAAAGAACTTGGAGTACAAAACATTGTGTTCTTCTGAAAAAATGTATGTGTTTTCTGAAGGCAAAACTTCTTCTTTGTTTTCTAGAAAGAAGGAAACTAAAAACATCAGAGGATTTTGCTCCAGGCAGGTCAGCACTGGCAAACAGATGTTACTAACAGTTTGGGAACAGGACAGTATCCACGAGAACAGCTTGTCCTGAGCCAGTTTTTGTAACCTACTTTTAATATAAGCTTTGCTTTTGAGGGAAGGCTCTTCACTGGCCTCCAGCTCAGTGTCCTAGAATACTATTTTCTACTCATTAAAACCCCCCTAGAATAGTAAAGAAGAAAAAAAAACCTCACAGAAATTGAAGGGAAGCACAGAGATTTTTCAACTCTTGTCAGTCTAACGGGGCACTGAACCACCTTAGAGCTGCTCTCATAAAGCTGCAGTGCTTTACCTCGGCCCAGCATTTTATTTCATTCTTTTAGCAACCATAAGCACAGTCTTTGAGCTGGCCACGTCACCTTGGTCACTCAGTGTTGAGTTCTAATACACAACATCCAACACCAAATCACCCCTGCAGCAATTCTTACACCACACAGGAGGAGCAGAAACACTTCTCTCTTCTCTCTTCTCTTCTCTTCTCTTCTCTTCTCTTCTCTTCTCTTCTCTTCTCTTCTCTTCTCTTCTCTTCTCTTCTCTTCTCTTCTCTTCTCTTCTCTTCTCTTCTCTTCTCTTCTCTCCTCTCCTCTCCTCTCCTCTCCTCTCCTCTCCTCTCCTCTCCTCTCCTCTCCTCTCCTCTCATCTCCTCTCCTCTCCTCTCCTCTCCTCTCCTCTCCTCTCCTCTCCTCTCCTCTCCTCTCCTCTCCTCTCCTCTCCTCTCCTCTCCTCTCCTCTCCTCTCCTCTCCTCTCCTCTCCTCTCCTCTCCTCTCCTCTCCTCTCCTCTCCTATCCTCTCCTCTCCTCTCCTCTCCTCTCCTCTCCTCTCCTCTCCTCTCCTCTCCTTCTCCCTCTCCTCTCCTCTCCTCTCCTCTCCTCTCCTCTCCCCCTCCCCTCCCCCTCCCCTCCCCTTCCCTCCCCTCCCCTCCCATCCCTCCCCTCCTCCTCCCCTCCCCTCCTCTCCACAAGCTCTACTCTCCCAGGACTGTGTTTCTCTCCCATCTTTACCCTGGTTTTATCATTTCAGCGTTTTTCTGCTGCATCCCTAACACACAAAGAGATTAAGAGCCTTCTTGAACCACAAGATCTAGCTCCTATGGTTTTAGTTAGAAAGGTCTTCAAAAATTACAGAAATGAAAACTTTTCCCAGTTCATGGAAGATTCTCAACAAGAGGTTTTAGAAAAGAGCAGGTAAAGGATGAAATCACCACGTACAGGGCCAATAATCAAACCTGGATAGTACAGACATCTCAATATGCATGAAAATGAAATTACTGCTGTACAAAAGAAATCATACAAAAACTAAGCCTAATTAAAAGCACAAGAAAGCAGCATATTGAAATCACTTAAATTACTGTGAAATACTTCAGGGCCCTCTAGTGGTTTAATCTCTGATACGAGAAAAAAATCCATGAAGAATTGTTTTTAAAATAAGGCTACTGAGGTGTATTGCAATAATGTGCTCTATTTCTGTCTCTCTCATGTAATTAAGGGCATTTAGGCTGGAAAGCTGCCTAGCAAATTACCAGAAATGTGAAAAAACTACAAACTAAACCCTGTTCACAAAATCAGCTAATGGATAGCATTTTTTGCCTTCATAAAAACAAGAAGTCACTCATTAACATTCTCAACTGTGCACAACCAAAAAAGCACAAAGAAAAAGGAAAAAAAAATCACAACCACTCTCCCAAATTTGCACCAGAATGACCATTTCATTAAAAATTGAAATGTCAAGCTCTAAACGAGCTCTCTATAGCCCAGACCTGCATCATTAAAAAGAAAAAAGTGAAAAACCGAAACTTTCTCCCAAAAACTGCATCTGCAAGATTTTACTCCCTCTTCAGAGCACTGCTTCATCCTTCATCTACCACCCTAAAAATTACGTCCTATTCTGGCTTTATTACACAGCAAAACCAATACAGAAAACAGGTAACAGATTTCCTCTTGAAATAGGCAAAGAGAACTCAAAGCAAAGAGATGATCAGTCACAAACCTTCCGAGTCTGTACCCAAGACCGAGACAGGGCAATAGGACAAACAGGATGAAATACCAGTTGCAAAGGCTTTCTACACCTGTCTGCATTAACAGAAAAAGTAGTTTCATGTCTTTTACAGACCTCAAAACTATGACAAACGGGAAAAAGAAGCCACATAAGACCTCTTGCAGATCTGAAAGGTAAGTGCATGCGCTTGGAAGTTATTCCAACAGACCCTGTGATTAGGAGTGTGGTGGCACTGTGATAATGACAGTGCTTGAGTGCACAAATCCTTCACAAGACAGAGACAGAAGCCACGAACTTCAGTCTAAACAACTCAAGAGCAAGTGCCCAGAACTCGGTGGGATTTGGGAACTTCTCAAGCCAGCAGCAAAGTGCAGCCACTCTGAAAAGGGCCATGACAGAACTACGCATCCATACCTGCTTCTGGATCCCAGCTCCACCAACGGCTGCAGGAAAGAGAACCCCAAGCAACAAAACCCCCGCAGAACTTACCTCATGGAGGTTATACTGTGGATGAGCTTTTCAGATTGATCTGACAGCCTGGATGGAAGAATTATTTCAACTGGCTGCAGGCGCAGAAGGCGACTCTCCAGCTCCGAGCGGGAAGCACAGTCCCGAAAACTGTCAAAAATTACTTCTCCTGTAGTTGGCTGGACTGCCTGCCAAACAAAAATATACACATATATATTATATCCACAGGATACTTACATTTTCAGGGGCTGCTTCAGTGGCTCAAGCTGTTAAACCAGAAAGAAAATCTACAGAAAGAAAATCTACAGTGTACAGCTCAAAATTATACAGCACCCCCACACACAGCGAAAATCAAAAAACTTGACTGTGCTTTTTTTTTCAAACCCATGATACAACAATAACTCCAAAACCCTAACACAACTTTGTCTTGGTAAGTGGCAACACCACCTCACAAACGTAAATGTGGTCTTGTTGTCACCAGTCCATCACTGTTGAATTTTCAATACCAGACAAATCTATTAACTGAAGTCTGTGAAATGCAGCTGTAATTCAAACTGGAGTTTGAACACTCGCTTCTGTTGCTCTCTGACAGCTGCAGTGTGACATTAAAACAGAGGCACAATCAACATACTTTTTAATTAATACATTACCAGCTGACTGGGCTGTGTTTTGTTGGTTAAACAGGACTGGGTTTAATCTTCACCATAAAAGACAATAAAAATCCGAAGTGTAAAGGGTGAAAAATCCTAAGGTTCTTCCTCTACAGAATGGTATTTTGTAGAGGAAAAAAAGCGCTCACAACCTTTAAAATACTGACCATGAAAATGTTTAAACATTGAAGCTCATAAAGCATCTGAACTAATGAATTCCCTCATGTATTTGGTTAAAATACTAATATGTTTTCAAGTTAAACAGCAGCAAAACCAGTTTGATAAACAACTGTCAACTCCACACCTTTTGTGCAGTTTTCAAACATAAAGCCATCACAGTTCATACACAGGTATCTTACCTAAAGTGCCTTTTTGGAAAAAAAAAATCAATTCCCACTCCCCTGCAAAATAAATTCTGAAAGACAGAACCATCATGAATTTAACAATGTAGCCGCTCACCTCCCCAAAAAAAACCAAAACGCACAACAGAACAACCCCACACCAACCCTAAAATACTGACTCCCTGAGAAACTAACTTACCATAATGCCTGTAACAATGTCACCTTTCTTCCTGTCTTTCAGGTTGTCTCCATTCTCACAGACACAGAGGAGGTAGTTATCAGGGACATCTGCTGTTACCCCTTCGACATCCACAGCATCATCCAGCTTCAACAAAGGGTTCACATGTAACCAGCGTTCAGAAAAACAGCACAGAGATTTGGGTGGATTATCTTTCTACATCTAAGTCTTGTACCCTCCGACATTAATGTAACAGTCTTCTTAGCTCCTGGTATCTAGTAAATTAGTTTGAGAAATTAAATTAAAAAAACATGAGGTAGGTAAGACAGGATAGAGGAAAACAAAAAATGGAAGAAGAGAAATTAAATTCACTGGTTAGAAGATGGTTCTATGCCATTTTTCCATTTTCTAGGCAAGACCTGCAGGATACTGCAGGTTTGGCAGGTCCACTCTGTGACTTCAGAACAAGCAACTTCAGTCAACACAACAAACCTACAGCCCTGAGAAGATTAAATTGTTTGTAAAGCCAGCAAGGTGTTTTACCACAACATAAAATTAAAGGAACTTTATTTCCTGCTGCCAGTCTTATATCAACCACTAGCTGCTCATGTTCCATCCTGGTGATAATACTAGAATCAGGGCCTCCCAAAGGTTAGTCTGAAACCAAGCCTATTTGGAAAGGATATCTTCTCCAATAAGTGTAGACTTAGTGTAGAGGGCAGTCAGCTTACGGCTGAAGAGAGAGCTTTTATTTTCTCCAGCAGCTTTCAGTGCTGCAGTTTCCATTTGTTTTATTACTCCAACCTACAAGCAGACAAAAAAGAAACTAAGTTAGGTCTCTGGTAATAAATTATTATTTTTATTATTCTATTTATCTGGTAATCTTCTAAGACATGCAAACAACAAATGCATAATTCAAGCTGGAATACATCATCAACAGAAAGGGCTCTCACATCAATCCTACTAATGAGATTATAAGGCACTGCTTTTCCTGACCCTTTACCTATTCCTAACTGCCCTCTCAACTTCCGTACCTGTGCTTCTCATTCTATTTTGAAACAATTTAGCTGGAGGTCACTGCTTATTAGAGAATGGTTGCTGCATCCAAATTAACATCAACAAGTCCTTTTCTTAGAAAAGGAAGCAGAAAAAGAGGTTATCACCAGAAAGCCACAGAATGACAGGGATCCAGAACAGGAAGGAACAGAGGGAAAAAAAAATGGGCTGGGATAAGAAAAACAGGGATGTGAGGAATAATGAAACAGAGAGACAATATGTACATTTCTTTTTAAATGCAAAAGCTTCATAGAGAAGCACTGAGAAGACTAATTGTTCTGGAACTGTTCCTGAAAAAATGAAGATACTTCTCTGAATCTGCTGGAGGTTGATGACGCCCCCAGCAGAGAGGAATTGAAACAAAGGGAAGTTGGCCATTTCTATTGCAGGAACCAGTGCTAATGAGCTGCCCACTTCTCAGCTGAAGTCGGGCTCTGGTACAAGCAGTGCAAGTTCTTTCCGAGCCGTTCTGTACTGAGTCTGGCAGGAGTCAGGGGTAACCTTGTGTCCCTTGGCTACGAGGCGGCGCACGTGGACGAAGAGCCGGTGGCTGGGAATGCTGGCAGTCATGAAGTTGTGATCCAGGTGACAGTAAATGTTCAGCTCCTTCGCTGCGATCTGCGAGGGGCAACCAGAGTCAGCCAGCGGGTCACAGAGTCACTGAAGAAGGTAAGGAGCTTATCTCTATGGCAACAGTGATGCAAAAACTACAATTAAAAGCTCAGTGACAAAGGGGAAAACATTCCAGGAGAAAGCCTGGAGGGGCCCCTCCACCTTCCTGTGCCGGCACTGCCATAAACAGGGGATTCACTGTCACAGGGCTGGAGGTGTCAGGTTTTAAGGTTGCACCTTGATCTTTACCACTGTGAGGTAAACCACCCACACTGCACATACAGGGCCTGAAACACAGCTCAACAAAAGGTCAAATGGTTTTCTCGCCACTGAAAACGCAGCCGGAAAGGAAGTATTTAGTTCGTGGTCATAAAGATGGGATTAACCCAGCCAATCAACCAAAACACTGAAAAATCAATATTGAACAGCAGCGGGAACCAAATACTTAATAAAAAGAGGAACAACACTTACTAAACAGTGACATTATCATGTGTGATTTCTATCTGTCTTTTTGCCCCTTAGCAAAAAGGCAGGTGTTCACTGACCAGAGAATGTGGTGCTAGGCAGGACCTGCAGGCAAGCACTGAGCAGTCTATGTGAACAGCATATTTCTATTCCTGGACTGTAAGTACACCAGCAAATGAGCAGACAAATTACACAGCACAAATACGATCGGGAAAATGAATTCCCAGTAACCAAGCAACGTTTCTCACTGGTCTGAAGTGTGGAAACACCACCAAACAAAGGTTGGTAGCAACGGCTTTGGGACAGATCATAAGAAAAAGAATTAGGAGACATTCATGAACCATCACTTTAAAATTATGTTTGTTATACAGTCCTTTCCAGTTCCTACAGATCTGCCATGTGCAGGTGCCACATCTGGACATGCATTCAGGATGCTCTCTGCACCCAGGCTAGACCTGATATATTCATCTTTGTTAACACCACTTGCTCCACTGTTTTTCAATCTGAAAGATTCCTAATGTCATACATTAGAGTTATACACTATATATATATTAGAGTTCTGAGCCATTTCAGAATTCATCTCTGAAAGTTTTTCAACTTTAACTCTGACAAAAAGTTATTCTAGTAACTCACCTTAAATTCTCAACATACAAGATAGCAAGCACTACCATGTGATTGCAAAATAATAAATGCCATTTTGGCAAAAAAAATGTGTGCATAATGGATAGTCTTCTATTTCAGCATGCAGAGATTTTTCATCCCAATTTCAAGTAACAAAACAAAACAAAATACCCCACAAAATTTATGCCCCCAAAGAAGTATCCCTTCTGGAAGTGGCCACAGACCTAGGAGGACACCAGCATAATGCAAGTAGCTTTCCATAACCTTGGAAAAAATTACCTCTGCATCTTCTCCAAAGAACCGGTATTTGTATCCACATTCCACACACAAAACAGCATCTTTATACTTTTTCTTCATTTCTATGAACTGGAGTTCTAGTGGAGTGTAAATGCTTTTGGTTCTTTTATTAAGATTTGTATCTGAAGAATTTTGAGAATTTTCATAGGACTTAAGGGACGCAGAAAACTGACTAAGATTACATTGTAACTCTTCCTGTAAATAAAAGATGGAAAAGTATAATTAGGAATCATCAAAAAAATCAATTGGCCCCCCCCTTGGCTTACAATGACCACAGAGCTGAAGATTGTTCTCGCATTGAAGAGCCCCCAAAGCTGCAGCACAACTACTGAAGCAGGATATACAGAATTTGGAATTAAAAGGAACTAAAATGTCATGAAAGTCAAATCAGGTGAAATCAGAATGCTACTGTACCATAAGCTCTCAAAGCACAGACCAAGACAGTGCAGGCTGCAAAGACTCTAAGCTGGCCATATATTGAAATAAGGATGAATTACTGCTCCAGTTTACAGGTGAGAAACTCCAGCACAGAGAGATTTATGCTGTTCCAAAAATCCACAGTAAATCAAGAAATAAACCAATCGGAGTCTCAGTTCCCTGTCTCAGCCACCAAAACTGTACTCCTTCTCCAGTCTGCACTTCCTCCGTAAGTTCAGCAAACCTCCCAGAAATAACTTAAAACACGGAAAATCTATGCTACAGTTTCTGAAACCTTAAATGTGAAAGGCTTTGAGCCCACTCTCAATGCAGTTTATCATTTACAATGACACTATGTGGCCTATTCTTGCCAAGCAACTTCAGCTCTACAGCTCTGTGTTGCTCTGTATTGTCAGCAGAGTGACAGATTCAGAAGTGCAGAGAAAAATGCTGAAAAGTATTTCACTTACAGCAAAGTTACTCTTCACTTACATCACAACATCCAGCACAGATAATACTGGTTCAAAAAAAAATACAAAGGCAACACCCTCCAGAAATTTTTAAAGCATATGACTATTCAAAACTTAATTGATCAGATTGTGCTATAAATTCTGTATTTGCCAATAAATCCATTAAACTTCCATTTCTACCAAGTGCCCCATTCAGATTTCAAGAAACAAAGTGAACACACTGTTTAGCAGCAATGGCACTTCAGAAAAAGACACAGAGATAGCTTAAATGGTACACTTTGGGTCATGGGAATGTACAAAGATTGCAGTCAGAGACCAACTGGGGAAAAAGAACACTCAGCTGTAACTGCAAAATCCCCACAACTGCACACCATCAAGCAAGAGAGCACAGCCCAGCACAAATAAAGCTGCACTAAGCCCAGAGCTTGGGTGGCCTCAGGAGCTCAGATGTCTCTGCTGCAAAATCCCAGCCCAAGGACTTGGCAGTCTTGGAGCCAAGGTCTGTGCCAGCCAAACAAGATGACCTTGTCTCATTTTACAGGAGATGGTCGTGACAAAGCATCTGTAGTAAGGCCATGAAAGAAGGCAAAAGGAGTAAAAACAGACACAAAAGCTGACTTGTTGAGATGGTTGTTAAATCAGCAGCTAGAGGAAGGTTACTAAGAAAAAAGCAAGACACGAACACCTAAAAGGAGCCGTTCCAAGGAGGCCAGGCCAGCCCTGGAATCAGTGCTCTCTGGTCTCCAGCTGATCACACCTTCATAACCTCAATCTCTTACCACCACAGAATTCTCCTGCCACAAGCTGCTCACTTCAGCATCTGGACCCCACACTCACACAAAGCATTCACCCCCAGTGGAAGGTCACAGCCTTCGGGCAGGGCAGGTTAAAACCAGCTGTACAGCTTTTCACACCAGCTCCTTCCCCCAAAAAGCCAGATGCACAACTCCATGAAAGAGCAGCTGTCACAGTAAGCCATGAGATGCATTCTAGGACCTGAATACATCAAACTCAGCAGGCTGACCCCCAAAACCACCAACTAACTCATGTTAACTAGCCCCATAGTTAAAGGGGAAGCAAAACACTATTACTGCACTCAAGTCTCTTGACTTGAACCACCCATATCATGATGATAATTTTTCAAGTGAGCTAGCCCTATCCTCTGCAGATAAAAAAGCAGTGGTACCTTCACTAGTCAGATTTACCAGCAACTGGATTAAGCCACGTCTCAGTGATAATCCTAAACAATACTTTTGCAAAGAAAGCCTGGTAGAAATCTGAGAGCCCACATCAAAACCAGCAGAGCTGAAAGCAAGCAGAGCCAAGTGCCACTCTGAAGATGTTATTAGGGTATTACAGCTTCCCCCCACAGCCACAAGTTACACCACCAGGGCTTCTGCTTTCTCAGGATGCTGCTGCTCATTGGTCTCACTAAAGAGCCAGAGCAGCCATCCTGCTCACCATGCACAGAGCAAACATTCACACACAAGCACAGGTGAGGGGGGCTCTGCTGCACCGTTCCACGCCAGAGCACAGGAACACAACAGGAAGCTTGTGCTAAAGCTTGCTGTTTTAACCCAAAACAACCAACCTACACACACCACAGGGCCAAAGCTCTGCGTACCTTCTGTGCGACCTTTGGGCCGGCGTCCCAAGACGGAAGAGGATTTTTCAACTCTGAGCTTCTCTCAGTAGTACTGGGACATTTTTCCAGACTCAGAGATTCTTTCTCCTGAAAGCCATCCTCCCGGACTCTGGTGCACTGCTGGTTTGAGTCACTGCAGAACTCTCTCAGCCTGTCCAGAGTTTGCAAGCATATACGGGACTTTTCACACTTCTGAGATTCTTCTTTGGTGAAAACACACAACATAAACATATTAGCAACTTATTTTCTAGAAGAGAATGTCTACTAGAAGAACATCAGTAAGCACAGAACACAACCATTCAGTTCCACATCTCTCTTCCCCACATTCTCTGTCCTCTCCCACTGCAATATTTCTGCCAGCCTGACAGAATCATGAACATGAACAGCTTGGTTAACTTCCCTGGAAAACCAATATTCCTCACTCGTGTGCCTCTTTCTACATGGGAAGAGATGCATCACTATTTTTTGGACTGACAACTGCCCAGCCACAGGTTAGCCAACAATACTGGGAATCAAGCAGATTTTCTTTCAGTACATTTTTTAAGCAGACAATATTGCTTCTTGAGGGTGTCCTAGGGATACTTCAAAGCATCACAGCAACAAATTTAATACAGTTCCCACTTTGAAATTTAAGAGGCTAATTCTTTTCACTGAAATGTAATGAACTTTCTATTCACTGAGTGGTTTTCATACCAGCATTACCCTCTTAAGTTCTCTGTTCAAAGCCAGATGGAACCCCAGCATTTCTGAGGCAATGGAGCAGCTGCTGTTCCACAGCAAGAGCCCTGCATTAGAACTATTCCCTGAGGCAGCCTTCAGGCACACCAGCCACAGGCCAGGCTCCACAGAGCTGTCAGTGTCAGTCACCTTTCAGAACAGGCCTAAGACTCTAAAACCAACACAGGAAGGAAAATGGCTGCATTTCTGTCTGGCCCTCTGGACTTTACTAACTTAAGAACCTGGTAAAGCTGAGTCAGATAAAGGGGATTTGCAGAGTAATTCGGGAGCAAGGCTCACAGGCCCAGCCTCTGAGCCACAGGAAGGTGTTCATGATGGCCTTCAAAGACATATCTTATACCCAAGAGATGCTTCTTGAAGTTGCTGCTAAAACACTTTCTAACATTTGACAATGAGAAACTTATTTACTGGCTGTCAGTGTCTGAAGGTTTGCTTATAGTCCACTCACTTTTAACCTGAGTCTTCAGTGGGTTACAGATCTCTTCCAGAGTAACCTGTCGTGCCTTGATCTTCTTTTCACAGGGTTCGTTGCTGTCGGTAGATGTGCTCCTTTTTGTGCCTAATTCAGAAGCCTGAAACATAAATTAAACTAATCAGTTATCTTTTCTGTTTGCCATCCTCTGAAAGAGAATAATGCAACCAGCAACTTCACAAAGAGTTAATGCAAAATTATCCAACCTCCCATCCCTGGAATTGTTCAAGGCCAGGTTGGAGGGGCTTGGAGCATCCTGCTCCTTCGATGTCTTTTGAAACACGCACTTGGAACACTGTGTAAACAGAAAATTCATCAATTTTTGCTGTTTCATCATTGATCTATAGCAAGAAGCTTGGCTAAATATGAAGAAGTAACTTATAAAACGTCAACACTTTGCACAAAAGCACACAACAGGTGCTTTCAGCAGCTTTCATACGCATTTCATATGGTAACCTCAGATGGTTTAACCAGGAAATTTCAATATCCTTAGAACTAAAGAGAACTCCAGCCTCTCCAACTAAGCCCGAAACCTCCACAGAAGCACAGCCCACAAGAGTAGCAGTTTTCAAGTCCACTGTTAAATACCACCGAATTAACACTAATTAGGAAGTTTTTTCTACAAGGGCAGAAAGCCGTAATCACACCTTTTAAAATATATTTGGACCAAAGGTAATCAAAATAGCTGACTTGAGTCACAGGTAGAAAAAGCAAACACCCTCCCAGGGCCAGAAGAGTCCAGAAACAATAACTACAGGGAGACTGGAAAATATAAACTCAGAACGAAATCCAACTGCTGAGACACAGCCACTTTCTCCCAGCGGTGACACAGCGAGGATCTGGATCACTGCAGGCTCTTTTGGCCTTGCACCGAACAGCACTCAGACCTGGAGTCACCTGAGTCCATCCCGTGGGCCAGGAGCTCAGCTCACTGTATGCCAGAGCTCTCCTAAAAACGGGCTTCAATGCTCAGTGTGCCACAAGCCAGCAGTGACACACGGGACAGACACCCCGGGCGCTCCATCAGTGCTGGCCAGGCCTGGGTGCTCGGTGTGTTCCACAGCTCCAGCTCTCCCCACCGCCCTTCCCCTGCCATCATTCACCACAGAAATAACCCAGAGTCGGTAACTTCTCAGGCACTGCCCCTCCATTAGCATGGGTCAGGAATTGCCATCCAGGCTGTGCCACCCCAGCCAACCTCTGCAGCTGCTCAGGGGCAGCGCCTGCGCCTGGGCCGGGCCTTTCTGCCCTGCTCAGGGCTGAGTTTGGGCACTGCCGTGAACAGGGCTCAGCTGCAGGAGATGCGGCCCCTGAGTATTTTCACAGGTTTGCAATGCACCCATGGACATACACCAGCATCCTGATTTACATCCTTAAACCTCGCTAATTCCAGGCCATCCTTGACTAGGGGATGGAGCTGCTGCCTGTCCCACTGATCAGGTCTCACTTCTTGCTGACCAGGTGTCAAAGTACACAAAGATCAAACCTCAAGGAACATCCTGGCTTATGATCATCTCACTATATTCCACATTTTGCAATACTAGAAGGCGCAACATGTGCCAGGTGTCCAACAGTGAAGCCCCAATGACACAAACCAATACCCTGGCCTTGTCCAGCTCACCAAACCCCTGCCAAGTTCCAGCTCCTCCAAAACAGGCACATCCTGGGTCACAGAATCCCAGGATATCTGGGGCTGGAAGGGATCTCTGGAGCTCCCCCAGCCCAAGCCCTGCCCAGGCAGGGTCCCCTGGAGCAGCGGCACAGGAACGTGTCCAGCTGGGCTTGGGATGGCTCCAGACAGGGACACTCCAGGCCCTCCCTGGGCAGCTGCTCCAGGGCTCTGCCCCTCCATGGACACAAGTTCTTCCTGCTGCCGGCCTGGGACTGCTGCTGCTTTATTTGATGGCCACTGCTGCCCGTGCTGTCCCTGGCACCACGGAACAGAGCCCGGCCCCATCCTCTGGCAGCCCCTGGAGGTGTTTGTGTGGATTGCTGGGATCCCCCCTCAGCCTTCCCTTCTGCAGCCTGGCCAGGCCCAGCTCCCGCAGCCTCTGCTCATCACAGAGATGCTCCAGACCCCAAACCCTCTCTGTGGCCTGCACTGGATCCTGTCCAGCAGCTCCGTGTCTTTCCTGCGGGGTACCAGTGCCCAGCGTCACAGAGATGCTGCAGCCGGGACGTGGCAGCCCGTGTGCCGCTGTGTCCGTGCCCCGGACCGGGATACCGGGATATCGGGATACCGGGATACTGGGACACCAGGACCCCGGGATGGCGAGCCGTGCCCGCCCCGCCCCGCGCCCCTCGCACCGTGTTGCGGGGGCCGCCGCCGCTCGCCGCTGCTCCGAAGAACCTGCTGAGCACGGGCTGCTGCGCGGCCGCGCCGCCCCGCCGGCCCCGCGGCATGGCCGGGCCCCGCGCCGCGGCACCGCCTCCCGCCGGATGCGCCCGCCCGGCCCGCCCCGCCACGGCCCCGGCACGGCCCCGGCGCTGCGCGGGAGGCACGGAGCGGCCATGGCGCGCTCGCTCAACTCCATCGTGGCCGTGAGCCAGAACATGGGCATCGGCAAGGACGGGCGGCTGCCCTGGCCGCCGCTCAGGTACCGCCGCCGCGCCGCCCGCCCGCACTACAGCCCCCAGCGTGCCCCGCGCCTCGCGGCGGCAGGCAGGCTCGGCGGGGCCGCGCGGGGCGCGCTGGGAGCTGTAGTGCGGGAGGGGGATGCTCGGCGAGGCGGGAAAACGGCGGCGTGGCGGGAGCGGGGCTGTGGGGGTTTGGGGGGGGCTCTCCCTCATGCCATGGCCGCGGGGCATCGCGCAGGTTATCGCTCATGGAAGCACCGCTGGCGGCCAAAGGTCCGCCTCGGCCATGGCACCGGCCTTGACCCCGGGCTCCGGCAGCACTCCCATCACGAGTGGGGGGTGGTTGTTTTTTTTTTTTTTTTAATTGCAATTAGAGAACTTGCAAAAAGCATTATAAATTAGAGAACTTCTTTTTAAGGCACGTTGTAACGCACTCCGTGCTTCCCCGGCAGGAATGAGTACAAGTACTTCCAGAGGATGACGAGCACATCCCGCGAGGAAGGTAACGGGTTGTGTGGCATGGGACACCCAAAACACGGGATTCGGCATTTCCCTGCCTTGGCCCTCTTCCTGCACACAGCCTCGCCACTATTTCAGCCCTTTGTGATCGTTCGGGCTGGCTGAGGAAAGATGATTAATCCCATATTTCAGAGAAGATGCAGATGATCTGTTACGAAGCCATTTTCAAAGACTTCTTTCACCAGAAGAGTAGAAAACTTCACCAGAAATTTACCTAACACGTAAACTCCAAGTTAAAAGTGGGAAGGTTTTCACAAGCTGCCTAATTCGCGGAGGTGGTTTGTTTTTTCAGCCTGCATTAGTTTATCTACCATGTTTGCTGTAGCTCAGCCTTGGCCGTTCGATCCACCCCTCTGACCCTTGTGGCAGTAATTTTGCTGAGTTTTCTGAGTGCTGAGCCATCCCCATGCACCAGAAAATCCAAACCACGCTGATAGCATAGAGCAGAAATACTGCAGTTGTTTGTCAGCACAGTCACTCTTTCATGGCTTGTATAGGGGTGTTTTTATGCTGTTAAAACTCACTTGTTTGGTAAAAACTCACTTCTGGTTAGTTTGATACATTCCCTTGTTTTGATTAGGTGACTTACTCAATTTTCTGGTTTGAAGGTCTGTTCCATAATCCACAAGGAATGTCTAATGTCATTTTGAAACAGTCCTAGGTGAAGGAGTTTACTTGTGTTTTGGAGACCTTATTTAACCCTTTGCAGCCTTATATGTATAAAAAAAGGACAGAACACAATTGACAGTTTATAAGTCTTTTTAGATGTCTGCAAGTGGCATCTAACCTGGTACAAATAACCTGTGATCAAGAAAAGAGATGTTTGAAATACAATTAGAAAGAAACATTTTGCCCCATCCTGCCCACAGATCTTTTGATAGGCTGTGATCTTGGATGCAAGGCAGGTAAATTGCTTCATAACCAGACTTCTTAATGGATTATGCTGCCATAAATGTTCACATCAGGCATGTCAGCATTGCCTCTTGTCTCTCAACCTGGAAACAACGTGGAAAGGGTGACCATGCTGGCATTGTGTTTATTTCTCTGACAACTCCGTTTCCTCACAAAGAGCAACATTCCTTTCCTTAGCAGCCCTACATGTAAGAGGCAATCAGGTTATGAATGCTTGGGCTTGGTCAGTAATTCTATTTATGGGTGAATGTTGTATGATGGAACACCTATAGCACTTCGGCTTTAGATTAAATTTGTCTGGTTCTTCTCCTAGAAATTACTGTGAGTTTATGAGTCTGTGTGGGACTGTTTCAGTGTCAGCTGCCTGACCAGGCTTTGAGGCCACAAACAGGCTCCTCTCTGCGTGTGGCTCATCTGAGAGCTGGGGCCTGAGCTTGTGCTTTTGCCAGCTGCTGTAGAGGGGCTTGGAAGGCAGGGGAAGTCCATCAGTGTGTCTAAACAATGCAAATCAATTCTCTCTTGCTCAGGTAAACAGAATGCACTGATAATGGGTAAAAAGACGTGGTTCTCCATTCCTGAGAAGAACCGTCCTTTAAAAGACAGAATTAACATTGTGCTCAGCAGGGAGCTCAAGTAAGTATGGTAAATAAAGGCCCTGTGAAACAAATAAAAACCTGCACCAAAAATGTCTGTACCATTACAACATGCAGTAGCTCAAATGTAGCATTTTTGATACCTGGTTAGAAAGCATTTCTGCTGTTGGTTCTGAGTGCTGTACTTTACTCTTAATTTTTAATTTTTTTAAATTCGTTCACAAGGTAATTGTCATTACTTTGCATCATGAGTGCTACTTCTATCTCTACTCACAAACCATTGACAATTTTCAATAGTGTTTCTGACTCATGTATTTAACTGTATTTCTCTAGTTCCTGCTTAGATTGGTGGCCCTAAAACCATCTTTTGAAGTTTATTTTTATTAGGATTTGTGAATGAACTGTCCTTTTTCAGACCTCTCTTCTTGAATGCATCGCCCACAATCGCACAAATATTTTTAAATACAAATGTCCACTTGTGGTGGTTTATTGCTTTGGAGGGTGTTGGTGGATTTGCAGCTGAGTATGTGGGTGGAGAGGGAATATTGGCTTTTCAATTAGTTTTATTTTCAGGAAAATGCTTTTTTTTGACATTCTGGAATTCAAGTCAAAATCTACATTTAATGTATTGATTATTTAATGGTCTAAGTTTAATTTATAGATTATGTATTTATATTATAGTTATGTAAATTTCTCAGTTACACTTCTTCAAAAACATGTTAAAAATATTCAGATTTTTAATTTATAATGCCTCCTAAATTATGGTTAAGTTGTGATCTGTTGAACAATCCTGCAGTCAGATGAGACTTCTAACATAATATGTCAATAACAGGCACTTCAAAATAATTAACTAATGTGAAACATTTCGTTATTTGTTAATTCAGCAGTTCACATTTTGTGTCTCGTTTGTATTGATGATCATGATGAATTATCCTTTATTGACTTAGTAATAAAACTTTGCTTTTTCTAGGGAAACCCCAAAAGGAGCACATTATCTTTCCAAAAGTCTGGATGATGCTTTAGCTCTTTTGGATTCACCAGAGTTAAAAAGTAAAGTAGACATGGTTTGGATCGTGGGAGGCACTTCAGTGTACAAGGTACATTTAGCCTCCTCCTAAATTACTCATTTTCTGTGATGGGATGAGGATGAAGTTCCTATTACTGCTGCTTTAGGAAGTGTTTTCCCTCTACATGGCCAGCAAACTGCAGTGATTGCAGCAGAACAAGTCTCAAAGAGTAAGATCTCATCTCTCAAGTTCAGAATACCAATCCAGAAACTGAACATTGCTCTTGCCAGTGGGCCGGTGTCACACAGTTGTTGTGCTTTTGAGAGCTCTTCTTAAATACCTAAATTGCTAGCTTTTTCAGGCAAAGCCCATATTGTTATGTTTATTTCACTGAGCCCATGTTGTTATGTTTATTTTACTGAGATTGCTGACTGACCCTGCAAAGGATGTGGAAAGAAAAAAAAGGAAAAGTGCTCCAGCATTTTGAGCCAGAGTATGACACTTTATCCATGTAAATGGGGAAGAAAATAGGAATTAGAGAGAGCTGACAGGTCATGGTGTCATCAGTAATAGGAGATAATCATACAACAGAAGGTCACACTCACTCTGCTTTCCCATCTAGCAGTGTTCCTACTGTTCCCACTCCCTGGGTCAAGAATTGTAAAGCAAATTCTTTTTAACAGTGGAAGAAACAGTGCTGCTGTCCTTTAGTTATTACAGGCATGCTGGGAGATACACTCCAGTTGTTGTTTGGCACTCAGACATTAGATGTGTGATGACAGTGCCAAAGTGCACCTGGTAGAAAATGAGAGCTGATACCGTGCCTGGTGTGTGGGGTAGGAAAATGCATTTTTCTGGTACTTCTTGCCTTTAGGGTTTGTGCCTTTCATGAACCTCTTCTCTGTGTCTGAGGAAATGCATCTTCTGCAGTAAAAACAGTGAAGTAGTTAGAGATGGCTAGGACTGTAAGAAAACGAGGTGCACATGAAATAAGACTGTCGTTCCTCCTGGTGAGGTCCCCCAGGTATTCGATGTGCAAATGCATTCAGCCTAGAATCAGGTGTTATCCTACAGAAGAAATGTCCTTCACTCTGAGCCATGACAGTGCCTGTTCCATGCACACAGAGGGTGTCTGGAGAGGGCTTCTCCTCACAGAGGGCACAGCTGCCCAGCAGGAGCCACAGCCAGCTGTGAGCAGCAGCATTTGCCCCTTCCCTGCCACAGCCCCGGGCTCAGCTGTAAGGAGCTGTTGCTTCTGCTGCTTCTTACAAGAGCACCTGTCTTGGAGGCTTCTACTTTATCTGTTTTTCCAGCCTCTGGCTGATACTACTGGTAGAGAAGAATGCCTTTTTTAGACCATTACTCACCAATACTCAGATTATAAATTGGCAGTTTTGATCAAGAGTGATTTGGGATGTACTGTTTGAGCTGATCAGTACAAGGGAATGTGTCTTGAAGTAGTGAGAGACCTGGTTACCCTGGACATGGAAAAGCATTGAGAGAGCTGGGAATGTCCAGTCTGGAGAAGGGAAGGCTCCAGGAGACATCAGAGCCCCTTCCAGTGCCCAAAGGGCTTCCAGGAGAGCTGGAGGGGGACTTTGAACAAGGTCCTGGAGTGCCAGGAGCCAGGGAATGGCTTCCCAGTGCCAGAGGGCAGGGCTGGATGGGATCTTGGGCAGGAATTGTTCCCTGGGAGGGTGGGCAGGCCCTGGCACAGGGTGCCCAGAGCAGCTGGGGCTGCCCCTGGATCCCTGGCAGTGCCCAGGGCCAGGCTGGACACTGGGGCTTGGAGCAGCCTGGGACAGTGGGAGGTGTCCCTGCCCAGGGAACAAGATGAGCTTTAAGGTTTTGTCCAACCCAAACCCTTTTGTGGTTCTAAAATTTCAGCTCTTTCCCCCTTTTCCAGCATCTACTCAAGACATTTCAAAGGAAAGCTTAATTGCATTACAGAGAAATCTGACAGTTTTATACAGATTCCTGCACTCAAACTTTGTGATGTTAACTGAAAGGGTTTGTTGGGGCCACACACCTCTACCAAAAGTGCAAGTAATATTTTTAGTGCCTGTATTAAAGACACACAAAGGATTTTACAGGACTATTTCTATTATACTCTGTAGAAATGTGTGGGAAGTAAAGTAGCAATTGGTAATTGAAATGAATAATTTTATTGAGTAGTTGTAGGTATTTGGTTTTAAAGCATTATTTTGATCTCACTAGTTTGTGTAGCTCAAAGGTTGAGAACTGATTTTGTTCATTAATACAGGCAGGCCTGTGCTTGCCTATAGAAAGGGCTACCCCATTTTGATTATTCAAGCTGTTACAGGACTGTCTTACAGAAAACCAAGTCTGTTTATACTTGTCTTGTTATACTTTGTCTACTGTCAAACTGAAAGGATGTTCACGTGAGAGCTTCTTGCTGCCCCTTTAGATCAAGGCAAGCACTTGCAGGTGGCAGATTTGCAGGTTCCCAGTGGCATCTGCCTCCAGCTTCTCTGTGATGGTTTTCTGTCTGACCCAGTCATCCTGTGGGCAGGGAACATGGTCTGTGCAGGTTAGTTCTGTGCATTGCTAACTCCTTGAAGCACAGTGATTTTCTGTCGGGATCGCTACAAAATGGAAGCTCTGGCACTGACAGCACTTCATGGGGCTGCTCTGACAGCCTGCTGGGCTGCTGTGGGTGTCAAAGGAGGAATAGGAACATGTGGGGATTCTTGGGGCAGCACTGCAGCTGCTCTGCCCGGGTTGGTCTGTGGTCCTTGGCACAGCCAGCTCAGTCTGGTGGCATCCCTTTGGGGAGGGGTCCTAGGGAATAGGAAGCAGATGCAGTGTGGTACTGAATGTGAGGGTGCACAACTGAGGGCATCTGCCAGAAGCTACAGCAGCAGCTTTGCCACTGCCAGACAACACCTCCAGGGCCCACACCATTATCTGAGAAGGCAGTGTTTTGTCCTGTGGAGCCTTTTGAACACAGCTCCTAACCTTAGCACCATCTGATCAGTTAATCAGTTTGGCTTGGGGAGATCCACCGTGGTCAGGGCTGTTGTCACCAAGCTCTGGGAACAACCCTGCAGGCCGTGTTTCTGTGATGGTGTGAACAGGGAATGAGCCACAACCTTCCAGGCCTTTGCTGTCTCTGGTTTCCCACACCCTTGGTGGGTGCCCTGGGCCATTCAGGATGTCTGAGCACCGGCCTTGCTGTGCGTTTTGCTGGGTGCAGACACCACGCTGAGCCAGGACATGACCTCATCCAGGGAGCTAGGCCAAGGTGCAGCGGCTATGTGGCTGCACTTTCGGGACACGGGTGTGCAGTCAGCCTCAGGTACAGATGGCTGCGGTGCCCTGGCCAGCTGCTACAAGTTATGGCCAGCCCAGGTGCTAGAGCATGTGCTCCAGGATGGCATTTTGGGACAGGAGTGGGATGGAGGCAGGGGACTGCTGCTGTTCACATCCTTCTCCTCCTCAGACTGCAGAAGAGGGAGGCTCAAGTCTGTGAACATTTATAAGGACACAGAGCTGGCATCTGCTGGCTATGGCCATCTCTCCCACTGCCCCTCGGTTCTCAAGGACACAGCTCTCCAGGGCTGGGAGGGTTGGCATCAGCTGCCTCAGGTGCTCTGTGAGCTGTGGTGGCCATCCCAGTCCTCCTGTCAGTCACGCTGGTGCTGCACTCAGACATGGTCTAGGAAATGGACCTGACCTCTTCAACAGGGAAAGGAGGAGCAGTGGGGACAGGGACAGCTGGGTGGAGTGTTGGTGTTGGCAAGTGAGAGCAGGAAAGATTGAAAGCACTTCCATCAGTTCAGTGAGGGTTCAAAAAAAACTCATGTGGGTGTCATCCTCTTGAATTTGACTGGACACTGATCCCCTCATCAGGTTTATAATCTCCTAATGTAGCCACAGGGCAGTAGCAATGCCCCCAGGGAAGCTTTTGGACTTCTTGCAGCACACATTTACCAGGTTAATTTGCTTGGATCTTAGTACAATGCCATCTGGCTCCCCTCTGCCCTGTTCTGGATCTCCTGAGTTCCAGAAGGAGTTGTGTTTGCCATTGTTTGTCTGGATGAGGAAGGAGGAGCCCAGCAGTGGTCAGTAGGTTGCAGCAATTCCGAAGCTGTTACGCATCCTGACAAGCTCTCTGTGGGTTTGTGTGAGCACTTTGTGTTTTGAGGGCTGTGTGCTGGCTTGTGAGTGCTTCTCGTGTGCTGGGAGGCTTGTGGTGCTGCCTCACTCATTGGTTCTGGCCCTGGAGTCCCTCGTAGCTGTTGGAGCTTATCAGATGGACTGGAGCACAGCTTCTGTCTTGGTTTTATCCCCAAGAAATTTCATTCATGGATATCAAAGCTGCTCCCAGGTACTACTCAAGCATGGTAAGTCGGGACAGTTGGAAGATTCATTAACAGTTGGACTCAGTGATCCTGGAAGGCTTTTCCAACCATAGTGATTCTACAGTTCTGTGATTTCAAGAACAGGTTTCTGTTCTGAGTTACGACACTGCTGCATCTGTGTGGAGATACTGTCTCTTGAGAAGCTCAGGTTCTTGACTGAAAAATAGTGCTCTCTGGGTAGATATCCTAGGGGAGTCAGAGACACAGAGAATGGTTTAGCTTGGAAAGGACTTACAGGCTCATCTCATTCCAAACCTCCTGCCGTGGACTGGGACACCTTCCACTAGACCAGGTTACTCTCAGTGTGCTCGGTATGAATTGTATCAGTCTCTTTTAACTACATTTAAACTGTGGTTTAGACTGGTCAAAAACAGCGTTGAGGTGTTACTAGGAATAGGAACTGTAAGTCCATCACATCCTTAAATATTAAATAGGGTCGTAACACAAAAACCAAACAAAACCAACAACGACAAGAACAGACACCTACAAATCTACTAAAAACCAGTAGACCCACGTGTCAGCTTCCTTACGTGTACAGTATGGTTTTATGATGTGTGGAGTGAGATTGTCAGCATTCCACCAGCTCTGCACTGTGCATCCTCTAATTTCTCTTCGGTCCCAAAAAAGTGGTGAAACTGATAAAGTGGGCTGGACGGGGCAAGACTTCATTCCTCGTGGAAATGACAACATTGTGATAAAGCTCCTTTGCCACTGTGCCATGTCCTCAGCAGTATTTCACTGAGGCAGGGTCCGAGTCCAGGCCTTGCTGATCAGGCTCCTTTGTAGGCTTCCCGTGTGGATGGTTTTGTGTTTGATAAAAAATTTACTTCTCTGAAGTTTTCTGAAGTTGCCTTCTGAGTTGCCTACACGCACAGGCCTCCAGAGCTGGTCTGGCAAACTGAGGAAGCATTTGCGCTTCTTTCATGGAGGTGGGGGCAGTGGCACAGCTGGTTGGTTCATTCAGCTAATTGAACCATTTACCTAGAACAGAGGTCACCATCTGGGCTCCTTCGGGTTAAATTCAGCCTTCTTTGCAGCACCTGTGGTTGATCCCTCCCTGTGCTTTTCCCTGGCCTGTTGTGGTGGTAGAGAGTTCTTGATGAAGCTGAATTCCCGCAGAGTTGGATAGGAAGTTGATTTATTATTCTACTACACAGCAGAAGTGCCTCTGTTTGCAGAACGCAGCGTGGTTTTATTTGTGAAGCAGATTATTATTCTGTCATTTTGCAAGTGTGACTCTTCTTACCTCGCTGTCCCTAAAGGAAAACACTAGTATTTGTGTACAAACTGGATGGACGCCAGTTCAGTGCAGTTGGATGCTTGTGTGCTGTGACTTACCCTTTCATTTTTAACTGGTCTCTAGTAGAGCAGCTTTTCTACAAATTAACCTCTCAGCAGTGGTAACAATTAATTTTATTGGATTCCATTTGTTATTACTTGGTTCCTGTGCTTGTTGAAGTAGTACCTAATAGCCTGCTGCATGGTGAGTCACCTTCCACAAAGAGCATTGCTCGTTGCCAGTTTAAGGGAAAGGGAGGAACAGCTGCAAGCTTCTCAAAAACACATCATAACCAACCCCAGTGTAACTTTTCATGGGTTATTTTAATGCCCACAAAGTCTGGAAGAGTTGCCTTTTTTCGATCTCAAGACAAAATGTATATTCTCAACTCCTGAATTTGTTAGTGAAAAACTCACCTAACAAATGTTACCTTAGAACATTTTCATTCAAGGAGCTTGGAAATGTAAAAACTTTCAGCACATGTTACCATTTTGCCACAATCCAAAGATCCAACTTTGAAGTTCAACTAAGGGGTAAATTGATCTCTGGAATTCCAAAAAGTACAGCACAAATCCCTAGCAGTGATATTAACAAAACTTCAGAACAAATCACCTTGAGGCGTGGGCATCTCCCACTGCCTAAACCTTCCTGCCTCTCAAAGAGGTGTGATTCAGAAATTGCTTGTTGCCACTGGGCCTACTGTTCCTTTCTTCTCGCAGGGCTATTCAAATTTTGTTGTTAACTTCTGTCAGATACCCCAGGCTCTGAGAATAGGTATTGCTGCCACTTACCAGGTGGAACTGACACAGGGTGAAATTATCCCTTTAGAAAGTGCTCTTCAGCGAAGTCTAAAAGAGGAGATTCAGAGTATAATTTTCACGGCTTTGCTGAAAGCCTGTGATACATAAAATTGTGACTGAGTTTGTGTTGTTTCTAAAGGCAGCAATGGAGAAGCCAATTCATCATCGATTGTTTGTGACAAGAATCTTGAAAGAATTTGAAAGTGACACATTTTTTCCAGAAATTGACCGTAAAGACTACAAGCTTCTAACAGAGTGAGTACCAAAATGCACGCCAGGCTTGTCTTCAGAATAATATAATTTGAATGTTTTAAGTGTTCTATTAAGGCTGTGTTGGTTTGAGTTAGAGGTGAATTTTTCCCCAGAATCACACTTTACCTACAGCCTGGAATGGCACCACACTCTGCACAGATTTTCTTGGAACTTGCTGTGTTCTTCAACTTCCCTGTAATCTTTACAGTAAAGAATTGCCTGTGTCAGTTTGCTTCAAAAGTAGCTTTTTGTTATTGTTTCCTGGTTTAGAATTACTCAAATATTTACTGAGCTTTGTAACTCTCAGTATGTTGCTAGTAAATAGTATTTGGCCTCTAAATGTCTTTGATAAATTGCCAAAGACAAATTAAATGGGGCTGACTGGAGAGGCTTGAGCTTTATGCATTTCTAAGGTTATTCCTTTCCTCTGAGAAAATTACTCCTTCCTAACAAACATAGTAGGAAAAGGTGTACAAAAACTTAGAGTTTCTGCCATTCACTGTGGTTTCTTCTATTTTATCCTTGTCACATTCCAGTTGTGCTCTTATGTCCTCTCCAACAAGATTACATCCAGCAGGCACTAAGGAGGCAGCAGAAATGCAGACACCTGCCTCAAGGAGCAGGGAGGAGCAGACCCCCTGTTCCTCTTGCTGCTGCTCCTGCTTTGGCTCTCAGCTGGTTACAGACCAGCAGTGGAAGAAATAGAAAGTATGAGGAGCCAAACTCTGCCGGGGTCACAGGAGTGGATTAGCAGGGCTCTGGGGGAGGATAGGGAAGAGGGTTGCGGGACAGGCAAGGTGGGTGGGGAGGATGAGTCACCTCCTCCAACTCCAATATATTCTGAACTACGCTTGTGCGCATTTGAGTGTCCTGAGAGCTGACCCAGAGCTCCCTCTCTCTCTCGGCTGTTCCTCAGGTATGCGTTGTTTCTGGCCAATGTACTGAAATGAACATTGGCATTAGAACATGATTTTGTAAAATAACAGGTAATTTCCTCACTAAAGTGGAAACCTGATGATGCCAAACCTTACCAAATAAATTTAAAATGCGTCTCTCCCTCAAAGTTGGTATTACTCATACAAAATCCTTGTTCTTTCACGGGGAGATGAAAAGATTTTTGAAAGCATCTATTAATAAGGAGTGGTTTAGAAAACCTAGAAGATAGAGGAACTCTTTCTATGCAGACTTGTAAGAAACCTAGTCCTTAGCATTTCCTCTAAACCAGCTTAGGAAAAGGAAGGCAAGAATAGAAACCAAAGTGGTCCATGGCATCTTAAATAACATGTTGGAGGCTTTAATAAAAATGTTGGGTATTTCTTTATTAAGCCAAAAATGGGGGGGTTGTTTTGTGTCAGAGTATGCTTTCTTGATATAAAAGGTGTGGATATAGATCATGGATAGTAGTTAATATGATTCCTAAAAACAGTGTACCTGTTCTGAAGACTGTGTTTTCATTTCTTTTTCCAAACAACTTGCTTTTCTAGTTGATTGGATAAATTACAGGTGAATCATAATGGTAATCTTACCTACTTGCAGGCTGTTGCTTTTTCTTGTCCTCTCTCCCTAGGTACCCAGGTGTTCCTGCTGATATCCAAGAAGAGAATGGGATCCAGTATAAATTTGAAGTGTATGAAAAAGCTGTCGTGGCACAATAAGTGAGGCATTTTGTACTTCCGTGTAAAGGCAGGTATTTTAAATCATGAAGTTTTACTGAGTGTAAAGATATATTAAATTTTTGAAGAAAATCATGCCTGATGGTAAAATGCCTCTGAAGTGAATGGTTCCAAAAGCCACACTCCACACTCTGAAGGTGCAGCCTGAAGAAAGGGGTCTGCAGCGTGAAGGAGGTAGATCTGAGCAATTGCTCAACAAAGGTTACATGGCACCTTGCACTGATCTTACAGAGTCCATGGCAGCATCCCTGACAATTCCATGGCCAGGGCTTTTCTACTGAAACAAAGGGTTTTGTTTATCTATCTCCTTGTTCAAAACGTCCAGCACTGAGAAAGCATCAGTCCTCCCAAGTTTGACTGGGATGTTGTGTACATTTATAACAGCCTTTAAAATGAATTGGTGTAGAGGTAAAGGTAAGGAAGCCCAGCAGGAGAAGGGGAGTCTGGAAGCCTCACGCAGCAGTGGAGGGAGGGATGCACTGATCCAGGACCTGTCATTCCAGGCTGGGTCCCCACAGGATCACCAGTCCTGCTACAAAACCTGCTGCAGGTGGGCTCCTCTCCCTACAGGGCCACAGGTCCTGCCAGAAGCCTGCTCCAGCACGGGCTCCCCACGGGATCACAGCCTCCTTCCTGCATCTCCTGCTCCGGGGTGTGCTCCCCGCCTGGGCTGCAGGGGAATCCAGGCTGCGGTGCCTCGAGCACCCGCTGCGCTCCCGCCTGGCCTGGGGGCTGCAGGGCTCTTCTCCTCTCCCCTTCTAGCTCCTCTTGCCGCAGCTGCTGTTCCCCACTGGTTTTTACTCACCTTCTTAACTCTGTTATCCCAGAGGTGCCGCTGCCCCTGAAGTGGCTCACAGCCCTGGCCAGCAGTGGCTCTGTCCTGGAGCCGGCGGCGCTGGCCCCAGGGGACACGGGGGAAGCTTCCAGCAGCTTCTCACAGAAGCCACCCCTGTAGCCCCCCTGCTCCCCAAACCTGGCAGCCCTCACAAACCCAGCACAATCTGGGAAAGAAGTGTAATATTTCCCTAGCTTCACAGCTGTGTGAAAGCTTTGCTGCTCTCATAAAAAGTCACTGTGTCAGTTTGACCGCAGCCACTTCAAAGTGGAAGAAAATACACATTGAATTCTTAAAATCTGTGTTCCTATGTTCCTGGCAAGCATTATCAGTAAAAATGCAGTTCGTTTGTCAGTGATTTTGAATAATCTATGTGACAAATATGGATTATAAGCAATAGTGGAGTAGTCCTGTTTCACCTTTATTTCCATGGTACTTTGCTACAACACCTAGCTGATAAAAAACTTGTTTTTTGCAACACCTGCTCTGAGGGGTCTCAGTTTTCCATGTTTCCTTTGAAACTGTAAGCACTTCCCTGTATTGATCCTCTTGTTCCATGTGCGCTGATGCTACATCAATCGATAAAAGCAAGTTTATGCTTACATTAATGCAGCAAGAAGTCTCCAGAGTTTTAAATTGACAGCACATTGTTGATGGGGAGGAAAGAGACTGTTACCAGGGAGATGTCATGGTTTTTTTTAAAATACAAGTCACAGTGACCCTGGCAAGAGAATAACCTCCCAAAAGTGTTTAAAACATACCTGTTATAGGTCAGTGTTGAAAGCTCTGACACTTTGCAAAGTACTGTGTTTAGGACAACTGACATTTATTAAAAATGGGAGAAAAGAATTCATGCAATGTTGGCTGAGGCCAACATACATTAGAAAAGTTGTGCCTAAGCACAGAGATGTGGTTCACTAGAGCCAGGATGTTTTGTAGAATCATTTCAGTTTCAAAGACCTTTTAACTTGGATGCAAAAGCCTGCTGAGAACATAAGTGGTTACTCTTGATTCTTCGTGGACTCACTTAGTCTTCTCCAGATTTAACTATGTCCTTTGTCAGATACAACAACAAATTAAGTTAATTTACGTTTCGTGGAAATGCGAACTTCTGAGTCTCCTACTTGAAACTTTTCAGAACATAATGATGTTCTGTCAGTGTGGCTCTCTGCCACAAAGACGCACTTTTGTTTGGTTTGTTTTTTAGTTAGAAGCACTGCGTTTGGACAGCACCTTTTGTACCACAGCTTTTCAGTATACAGAGCGCTATCAAGAGCTAGGAAGGTGCATTTGACTGCAGTGAAGCTGAACCCAAAATCATGTTCACCCCAATGACAGATGCCCCAAGCACCACTCTTCAACCACACCAGGGCTAAAGGCTTTCTGTGTCAGGATGGGTAGGCAGAAGGGTGTGAGTCTGTGTGCTCAGCAAGCTCATGCAGACTGTTTGCTGTCGGGTGTCTTGTGAGGACTGGCACCTATTAACCACCCCAGGGTAAAAATAAGTCTCTTACACTGCGGCTTGAAGAAAAAAAACCTGTGTTCCAAATGCGTCTTCCCCGTGTTTTGTTTACTCCTGTACCTCATTGATGGATGATTCCTTGAAAAGCCATAGATTCTCATTATGTCCAGTACAGGGGAAAATGTCATGTTTTTTACCCAGTTCCATGCAGCTAAGTGCAATGAATAGCATCATGAGTGACAGTGTAATTACCAATCACCAAGAAAAGTCTATACAGGTATAATTTAATCCCCCTCATTCATGCTTTTCTGGGAACAAACTGTTCCAAACATATTAAAATTTTAATTTTCAAGGATAATACTAGATTTAACAAGATAGCTAAAACCAGAGGGTTTGGATAAAAGGTGAAAAACAAACATAAATGCTTTTATTGCTTGTCTATTACTCATTATCTCTTATCTGACAGTGGACAGCGATTTCCATTTGGCAGTAGAAAGCTGATGTTTTCAGTAGTGTTAGAGCCACAGTGTATTCAAGGTCAGAGCTGGGAACATTCCAACAACAAATCTCTGTCATGGACAGCAATCCATGGAAAAGAAAGGTACACTCTGAAAAATAAGTTCGCTAATTTAGCAAATAAAATACTATTAGTATTTATATAGAAAAGCAGGGGAAAAACAGGAAGGGGAGAATGGCAATGATTATCTTATTCAGGTTATCTGAGGAGAGCACTGATAGCGCTTGACATGACATCTTAATGGGGAACAGACAACAGTGTTGTCTTCATCAGACAGCAGCTAGTTTGCTCAGGACTCAAACCTAAACCCAAACTTACCCTGAGCAGTGAAAAAGTTATGCTAACAGAAGAAGGTAGGAGCAGGCAGAGGCAGCAGCTGCCTTGGAGAGGGGAGAAGCTGAGGGAAGGATTGTTTTTTAATTGAGACAGAAAATTAGGTGAGTGGAGGTGACAGATGAGGCGAGAAAGCCTGGTTAAGGACAAAACTGGGAGATGCCTCCCTTGTTACTCAGGTGTGCATTAGCTGTCCCTGCTTCCCCTGGAGGGCTGTAGGAATGAAGCCAACCAAGTTAGGGTAGGCTGGCTGGAAAATCTAAAGAGCCAGGTCCTGGAACAAAAGAGTGGAAGTGGAGAAAGAGAGCTGAGAAGAGGAAATTGATGTTTCTTAGAAGGATACATGGTTTATCGTGTTAGTTTGCCCTGTAGCTATAATTACTAAGAAAACACTTTCAGGGTGGTGCGGGGTTTAGCACCTGTAAGATGCTGTGACAAAGAATGTCATTAGTGAGGGATTTTCAGGACCTGGGCATTGGTGTGACTGCCTTTGTCAGCTCCACAGAAATCTTCAGCCTAGAGTTGCTGTCCTGAGGTGCCTGCTCTACACCCAAGAGTGAGAGTCTCATACCAGAGCATCCAGAGCCCCAGGGGCTGTTGCTGTGCCCGGGCTGCTGCTCCTCTGCTTCCCTCAGTGCACAGCTTCTGCTTCTGGGTCTGCATGTGGGAAACCTGCTCTTTTCCCTGTGACTTCACTTGTTTTCAGCTGGCTCTGGGGTGATCCTGGGTAATTCTACCCTCTGTTCTCTGCAAATCATTCTGTCTCCTTCCCGTAACACCAAAGCAAAATTCATACAAGAAGCCTTTTGTTAGATTAATTGACATGGTTGGGAAAAGAATAGGTGAGCTCTCAAGCAGAGTCCTATTCTGATTACATTTTCAGGACTTTTTTTCAAGTGACTTGGACAAGAGCTTACATTGCAGAGGTTGCCTGTTCATCTCCAATTAAATTGGGTCAGTTAAAGAAGATTATCTTTTCTCATACATCTTGTTTTGCTCTTTTTATCATTTAATGGTGTAGCTACAGCGTTTGTGTATCATCTGCAGTCCTTGAGCTGTGGTCCTTGCCATTCTGTCCCTTATCTCTTCAGCTGTCCCATTGGATGGAAAACTGACAGAAATTCAGAGAATTGGGCTGATCAAGAGAAGCAGATATTTCAAAGATGTCTCTTAAGTATGTGCTTATTTCTGAGTAACTGGTGGTGAAGTGTTTTTCTTGAAATTGGGCCGTATATTTGCCTAAGTAAGCAAAGCTGTAGGTATGAAAAGAAATATTTTGTTAAGTGATGTCTGCTGTGAAAAAAAAAAAAAAGATGGGGGGGAAGTAAATACAACCTGAGACTAAACGGACCCTGAGAGGACAGGAAATGAATGATACACCATCACCTATGGAGCCCTAAATCAATGTATTTTCCTTCCTTGAGCTGTTCAGCTTAACAAGTTCCTAATACCAAGCAGAGTCTTCTTCAATAAGCAAGCCATTATTCAGAAGCCATACAATTGTTGATAAATTGTGTAATTGATTTAATTGAGATGGACACTTGCACAAAACCAGAACATGTTAATGTTCATCCTTCCTCCAAATGCAGTTTTGCACACAAACCCTGCTGGGAGCACTCACATTGGTTTTGGACAGCTGTCCCAGAGGATGGATTACCAGGCCTTCAGTGGAGATCCCTGCTTTACCTCAGTAACTTAAAATGGATTGGGCCACTGAATTGCACTGAGCCTTGTTCAGTTGTACTAAGGAGCACTTTAGGAGCTTTTAGTCTTTTTAGTTCTGTATCAGTAGCTCATTGAACATGTCCAAAAAAGCTCCTGAAAATGATTTCTTGTGAAAACAGCTTTAAAAAGAGCTTCATTTTCACAAGAGCAAGAAGGAACTTTTAATCACTGTACCTCCTCTTGTTAGGTTTTGCTCAAAAAGGTTAAGATTTAGCTCTGGTCCCACCAGCAGTCCTAGGTGAAAAACTTCATTAATTAAAGATATCTAAGTTTAGAAAGACTTTTTTTTTCTTATTAATTTTTAAACCTTTTTTTCTTATGTCTATTCAGTTGTTTATCATGGTAAAAGGCAACCCATTTGACTGGAGTTCTTTACTCACTGAGTATTTTTGTGCATATTGCTATTTCAGCCCGTCAAAATTGATTTCTTCAGTGTTGACTCTCAGTGTCTCTCATGAAATTATGGTTATTTTTCCAATGGAATCATGTAAGTTCTGCTCCTTTTGTTGCAGACCAGTTTAACTTTTTTTCTGCACAATTCACTCTATTTTTTCCTAGTATGTAATTCAAATTCTTTTAGAAACTGCTCCGGACATAAAAGTACAGCCAACATTCTGCTGTAATCTAAACAACAATTTATGAACGTGTGTATGAGAAAGAATCAGCTCTAAGGATGTTCACAGACTGTGGGAACTGGCAAAAGAGAGTTATCCCGTGAGCCTGCTGATGTACAGCACCGAGGAAGGTAGCCCTTGAATTCAGCAGCATTGCAAAGGCTTGTGCCCATGGAGAAAGACATTTATTGCAATATATTCTCTAAAACTGTTTGAGGAAGCCCTGATTCCATCACCAGTCACAATTATTCCTGCAAGCGTCACAAGTGCAGTTCCCACACACACTCAGTTTTTTAATCAAAGTACTTGGCAATAGACCACCAAACACTTCAGAGATAATATCTTTCCAGGCAGAAAGGTCCATGTCATAAATAGCTAATTAAAACACGCGTGACAACAACCAGGAGATGCCTGGGCACTGGCATGATGTGACTGAAGGTGGAGGGTCACGCCAGCCAGCGCGTCCAGCAGCGCCTGTCAGCCGAGGCAGTGCAACGCCGCGTGTGCCTCCAAACTGCCTGGGTAAACAAACCAATAACATAACAAGGTACTTGGCTGGATATTACCCTGCACGCATGGGGGTTTTTGTGAGGCACTTCATGGGCTCCTAATTCCTTCTGTTTGGTTTTGGTCATTATTTTTGAAGCACAAAACATAGCACTCCACTTCTCTCTTAGACCTCTCAACTGATGTCTCTACATCACGACCATAATCCCCCTTCAAGATTTTGAACAAGCAAGCAGCTGTGCCTGTTACATTTGAGAGATGTATTATTAAGAACACTGTTGTTTACAGCATTACTGCATTCTTCTCAGCAAACAGTGCTAGGCTAGTACAGTAAACATCTGCCTCTGTACCTAATGGTTTAAAATGTATTTAAGGTACCAAATTAGTATGTGATAAAAATAGTTTCAGGGTTCGGGGCTTGTTTTCAGTCATTCCAAATAAACCAAGTTAATTATGCTTCTATATTTTTCCATTTATTCACCATTTTGAAAATAATTCTATGCACTAATACATAATAAAGTAACAGAATTACTAGAATGACTTATGTTACATCATATCATGCTCAAAAATTTATATGGCAATGCATTAATATACAGGTAATTACATGTGTGAGCAATCATGGCTCCTCCTTCCCTTGCATGAGATCTTGCCGGTGTAAGCTAAGGCTGGCCAGTACCAAACAGACGTGATAGAGTGTTTACAATTTCTCATGGGAAGCAAAATCCAAAACCAGGGGAGGGGGTGGGGGTGTCAGATCAAATTTAACTATTTCCATTCTTTTTTTTTCTTTTACTTTCCTCTAAGCAAAGTGAAGCAGATAATTTGGCTGATTCCCAGGGTCCCCAAGGACACAGAAAGGCCCGTCTGTGGCTGATAACACTGAGAACCCCCACAGTGTTCTGACTGCCATCTGCCAAGCCAGGAGTTTCCACTCTGAGACCACCTTCCCAAAACAAGGCCCCTGGGCTCCAGGCCTGCAGTCCAGGGCTGGGCTTCCTGCAACTGGCAACCAGAAAACTAAGTATGTGCTTTTCCTGCCTGCCTGCCCATATCTGGGCGCAGTTTGTCAAGAATCACCCACCTGGGCCCACGCTGTGATCTCAGAAATGCTCATTAGGCTGCATGGCCTTGATGAACAGCACCTGGGTTGAGCTCCCCTTGAGTTACCAGAGACACTGTCTGTTCCCAGGATCTAGTGCTGGCTAATGAGCAAGTCCAAGTGGACAAACAGTTTTGTCACTGAGCATTCAAAGAAAGTTACCAACCAGAACTGCAATCCGGGTGGAAAGTTGCTATGAATAAAGCCAGCTCCCTTCCGACCCCACAAACATTGGGCCTAAGTGAGATCCCCCCCAGCTCTGCTGAAGCTGCAGGGGCTGTGCCCAGCCCCTCTGTTGGAGCAGGGTCTCTCAGAGCCGGCCAACGCTCACATTTGCCATGCTCAGGGGGCCAGTGCTGCCGACAGAGCCTGAGCTGGGCCTGCACTCCTCAGGGCTCAGCCCTTCACCCCTTGGGAAAATGCAGAGGCACCGATGTGAGTCCTTCCCTGAGCTCGGGGGGATTTCCCACAGGTATGAGCCCATACATGGACTGTACACACCCTGTTTGGGCTCCAGGTCTGTGTGCCTGTGCCTGTGGCTGTGCTGCAGCAGCTGTGCCAGGAATGCTGCTCGCCCATTCTTAAATGCATTAGGTTCTGGAGTCTGGCCTATGAGTTACTGTCATGCTTCTAGTAAATTCCATAGAGTATTTTGATAAATTCTTTAAATTAGGCTATCGGCTCAGTGCTGTTAAGTTCAGGTGCTGTTAAAATCTTTAGGCCTAAAGCTTTGGTTGAGTCTGAGGCTGCGTTTTGCAGGGAGGTCCACTCTGAGCCCTGTAACTCAGTGAGAGGTCTCCCTTATTCCTTTTTATGCTTACCCTTTCCCATTCTTACTCTTCCTCCTGTCCTCAGCCTCCACATATATCACTTTTGGTTGATTTTAACTTTAGATTGATTGATTCTAGATTTTGGTCTGTGTGCTTCAACTGTGTAGTAAGTAGTAGAGTGAACCATGGCAATGACCTTTCTTGCACTTTCACTTTTATATTAAGCCTGATTTGATGATACCTTTGCCAGTGATTCCTTGAGCAACCTAAAACACTCATTTGTGACAAACATTTTTAGTCAATTGAAATTAATATTAGAATTTTGTGACTATGGCACTTTCTCCTGGTACATATCCAGGTACCAGGTGTCAGTGAAATAGAGGAGAGGGATATCAAGAAGTGTGATAAACACATATGTCATGTGCATATGCAAACATCTTTTGTGTTTTATAACAAAATTTGTGCTGCATGGATGTGTTCCCTGCTCTGGTTTTCCACTCTCCTTCACTTTTAACAGGAACTTCTTGATACCAATAGTTGTTTTTCTATCCAACCAAGAGTATCCATGGTGATGTTTATAAGAAAAAAATCTAATTATCCTCATAAAAGTGTTCTTCCAAGAGCTGGTTTGATACACTTTTTTTTTTTTTTTTTTTTGGTCAATGATTCATGTTGGCTATCAAGCACAACGGCACAATCCAGGCAGGGATGGAAGGAGGAATAAGAAAGGGGACATTTAGAGCTGCAAGAACTACAGAAGTGGTACTGTTTCAGCAGCAGGAGTGCTGGTATATACACAAGTGTACACTGCCTCTCCATCTCATAGAATTAACCCAACAACAGGACTGTGAAGAGCAGTAAACTCCTGAAGAGTTGGTGCTCAGTACACATGCCTTTCTGAAGCTGCATGGCAAGGACTGAGTATTAAGAATGTAGATGAGGTAGAGAGGAAAAGATAACAAGGATAATTAGAATCTTACCACAGGCAAAAAAAAAACCCCAAAACATCTGCAGACATTCTCCCAACTTAGTTTTTGAAAGAGAAGGTTGAAAGAGTAACTGAGGAACCTGCCCTTGGAATGCTGTTTGTCTTAGCGGCTTATTCATACCATTTATCCAGCTCTTAGTCATGACGGCCTCTCATTGATCCTGACGTGCACTTTTAAAAAATAGCAAGGCACAAATCCCCTTCACATTGCTCCTGGAACCTTCTCTCCCCTGTGATGCCTAAATCAGTCCTTTGCCGCTGGATGCAGTGCTGTGACTTGCTGCTCATTGTACTGACTGTGGTGGCTCGTTTGGCTGTCAGTTCACCCTTGCCTCCCCTGCTGGCTTGCTGCACTCACCTCTTGGCTTTTGCTGTGTGCTGAGACAGCGTCAGCGAGGCAGCAGTGCCTTGCCAGGGGGTGAGGACAGGGTCTCACACGGCGCCAGCACCGCAGCCCCGCAGTGAACAGCGCCTGTGAGGAAGCCCAGTCGAGTTGCATTCCGAGGAAATATCCTTGGAGTCTCCAGGGGACCATCAGCAAGTCCCGTCGCTCACAGATGTGTCTGAGAATACTCCGCGAGCATCACCCTAGGCACCAAGCAACTAGAGAAGACACAGCACAGTGATGGGAAGAGTCAGGCTGGCTGCTCCAGGGGGAAGTCAAGCTTGGGCAACTCGAAGACCTCCTGTGATGACCTGAGTGGCCCAAGAGAAGGCCATGGATAATGCCCGACTGGATTTCAGTGGAGCCTTTGGCGCTGTCTCCCAGAAGATCCCCACAGGACCTTCGTCAGAAGTGAAGAGGCTCAGGCAGCTGCTCCTGGTTAGCCTGGAAAGGAGAATGGCCAGAAGGGGTCTCACTGCTGTGCACAAATACCTGAAAGCAGGGTGCAAATGAGACAAATCCGGATCCTTCCCAGCGCTCAGTGACATGGAAAGAGCCAACACGCGCAAACTGAATTAAGGCAATCCCTCTGAATCTCAGAAAACAGTTTTTCACTGTGAAGGTTGTCACAGGTTGCCCAGAGAGGTTGTGGAGTCTCTGTCCTGGGAGACATTAAAAAAATGGTGGCGGGCAGCTTCTAGCTGTTCCCAAGTGATCAGGAGGCTTGGACCAAATGACTTCCAGAGATCCCCTCCAACCTCAACCAGTCTGTGTTTTTGTGAAGGCATCCTAAACTTGCATGGAAACCAAGAAGTTTCTTTGACCATGCTTTGAAATGTCACAGGATTTTAGCCTGTGAAATTAACCAGGAATTATTGCAAAGTCAAACTTGATCACACCCGAGGGAAGCATCTCCCTGGGCTCTGCTTCCTGTCATCCCCATTAAATTGCCCTGGAAGCAGTGTGGTGGTGAGGAAGGCCTTCGGTGGGTTGTTTCTCCCGTTTGCTGCACCTACAGGAGATCACAAAGTACAGCCGGACACCATCGGCGCTGCTGCTGTCCGGAGCAGGGTGGCCACACTCCGCTCCAGGGGAAAGAACCGGAGGTGCTGCGGGGTGGGGGCACGGGGCTGTGAGAGGGGACGGGGCTGGGGTCAGGAGCTGTGGGGGTGACGAGGTGTGTGGGGCTGTGAGGCTGTGGGAGGGTGTGAGGGGTGTGCGGGTACCTGGGGCAACAGGAGCGCTGAGGGGTGGGTTAGAGCAGGGTGGTGTGGGGTGAGAAGGGTGCGAGGGCTGTGGGGGTGTGAGGGATCTGAGGGATAGCTGGGGTGTAAGGGTGTGAAGCATGTGTGGGGTGTGAGGGGTTCAAGGGGTTCAAGGGCTATGAGGGGTATTTGGGGTGTGAGGGGTTCAAGGGGTGTGTGGGGTGTGAGGGGTTCAAGGGGTGTGAGGGGTTCAAGGGGTTCAAGGGCTATGAGGGGTATTTGGAGTGTGAGGGGTTCAAGCGGTGTGAGGGGTGTGTGGGTGTGGATTTGGACGGGAGTGTGAGGGGGAGCAGATGTAGGCGCCTGTGGGGTGTTGAGGGTATGAGGGGACATATTAGGGTGTGAGGAGGCTGTGGGAATGGATTTGGGGCTGAGGGGGGAACAGGCGTGGGGCATACGGGGGGACCGACGGTGTGAGGAGGCACCGGGGCCGTGAGGGGGCACCGGGGCCGTGAGGGGGTGGGCTCGGGGGTGGGCGATGCGAGGGGCAGCCACTGCGGGCCCCCACCCCCGCCCCGGCGGCTCAGCCCCGCCGAGGCCGAGGGCGGTCCCGGGGGCGGCGCTCGGTGTCCCGGTGTTCCCGAGTGTCCCGGTGTCGCTCGGCTCCCGGCGGCGGCGCCAGGAGCGGCGGCTCCGTCCCGTCCGCCCGACGCGGGAGAGCAGACGCGCGCAGGGAACGGCGCTGCCGCCTCGCCGCTTCAGCGGCCGGGTAAAGTATTCAAACTCGTTTCACGGCCTTTATTTAGTACCCATAGTCTTTATAGTGTTACTGGGCGTGCTGTCGCTTCTCTGACGGGAAGTTTGCAGTCCTTGCTTTTCCCCAGCTCCTCTCAGGGAGCCCTTTAGAGACGTCAGGTTGCAAGTTGCGGTGGAAACTTCGGGGTGGTGGTGGAGCAGTTTTGGCAGCGTTGGAATGGTAATTTTTTAAAATCAAAAGTAACTCATATGTGGTAAATTTCAACTAGGAAAACAAGTGTTTACTACCCTGACTGAATTTGCCAGGTTTTATGTGGATATGAAAAATCATAAAAATATTTAAATGCTTATGCTCTTTCAGTGTGAAATCATGTCTTTTTTTCCGAGATGAGAATCAATGACAATTTTACTGGAATGATTGTAGACTCTGTAAACACAACTGTGAGAGCTTGTTTAACTCTGAGGGTGCTGAGGCACCGAGGGCAGAAAATCTGGCTCTCACATTAAAAGGTGAGGAATACTTTGCAAGAACTCCTTCATTCATATCACGTATTCATGACACTGTTGCCTGTGTTTATATGTTATAACATCGATGGGCTCTTTCCCCCTCAGTGTTGTGATTACTTAGACTATTAGATTGAAAACCAGCTTTTCACACTATAAGGTGCCTGGTGCTACATTGTCTCAGAGTGCTTTCCAGGACAATATTACCTTTTGAAAATAAAACTAAGCACTTTCTAGACAGAAAAAGCCATGCAGGAATATTATTTGTACAAGAGGAATCTGTGGGTGATTTGACAGACCAGTCCATGATTCAGTGTCTCACACTGAGTTGCATAATTCCTCATTCCTCAAACTGCTTTAAAGATTGAAGCTGCTTTTAAAGTTTACCTTCACAGGTGAGAGGCAACTGTGTCAGTCCCGATACCTTAGGAACTCATGGAGTACTTCTGTCATAGCAGTTAATTACATTTAGGAATGCTTTATCATCTCAATCTGTTCAGCACTGATCTGCAATGAATTATCCAATAAATTACTGTTTTAGAGAATCTGCTTGACCTGTGGTCTTTCAGTTCCAAAGAGCCATCTGGGGGGTTTTTGGAGCAGGTTGTACCCAGCCCAGGTGAGATACAGTTAACAGATTCTCCAGATGAAGTTGTGGCTACCCTCCAGCACTCGGGAGTGTGTTCTGCATTGTATTGTTCCACTTGTGAGTCTGTAACATTTTCTTTTGATTGTACAAAGCCCAATTCTGGAGTACTTGTGGGGGTTTGTTCCCCATTTCATGTACCTCTTCTTCACTTTTCTCTGCACAGAAGCATCTCAGGCTTTCTCCAGGCAGGTTCCTACCTGCCAACACCATTTACTCCTAACTTTCAAACTTCAACTTCTGTCTTAGGTCACCCTTCCACCCCCATCCGATCAACAGTCCTGGTGAAGTCGACAGAAAGAGCAAATCTAAGCAACAGGAGGAGTTAGATGAGATGTCAGAAAAACAGCCTCACCTTTAGCCCCGACCTGCTGCACGACTTCAGGTAGCATTATTCCCTTTCCATGCCTGTTTAATATTTAATGTTCTTTTGGCCACAAAAGGTATTTCTACAGATGAAGCTGCTTATGTAAGAGCTATATGCCATTGCTTAAGTAAAGTCAGCAGTTAAGTGTCAGAAGAGCTTTAGAGAAATAGGAAAGAAATGTAAAATCACCAATAACTTCCAGGTAGATCAAAACCAAAGGAGAACACAATCAAAATTCCAGCATGTTATCTACCAGATACTTCTCTGCAGTTTCCTTCTGCAAACCCAAATGAACAAACTGATGGGATACTTTTATGAAAGACTTTACAATAATCTTGAATACATTACTAGTCAAAAGTACACATAAAAATCATAGTAATGATTTGCACTTCAATGAAAGCTGAGATAGACAGTATTGAATCCTGTACTTTCAGTATAATGGAGTGAATCCTTCAAGTAATTTCGATGCAATTACCTTTTAAAAATATTTTATCAAGACACAGGGGGAAAAAAACCAAGCCACCAGTCAAAGTCAGATTTCCTCCCCAGATTTCCAGGGAGGAAATCTGACTTTTTTTTTTTTTTTTTTTTTTTTTTTTTTTTTTTTTACTTTTGAAACAAACTATATGGAGATCATCCTTTGATTTTGGCATTCAAAGTAAAACAGAATGTAATGACTGCTTTTCAGTTAATCACCAGAACATTAGTAGTTTTCAGTGATGAACAAAAATGATTAATTAATTTCCTTTACAGTTAAACTAGTTAAACATTTTTATTTCTCTAGAAATGTGCTGTAAATAAATGAATGTAATCATTTAATCCATATCTAATCTTATATTGAAATTATATTGCTCTGCCAATTATTAAATACTGCTTTTTTTTTTTTTCTCTAAAGGTTTTCCCTACACACAGGTAAGCAAGCACGTACATGACATGAAAGTTTTAGTTGGATACCTGCAGGTATACATTTATATAAGACCTTTTGTTATTTATGCCCCATTAAGCTTTTAATTTTTTGTGTGAAACCTCCTGATTCTCTCCGATGAGATCAAATGTTTCTTCTGTTGTAGAGCTGATATTGTCTGCTCAGGCAGAGGACTGTGTACAGGACAATCAAGAAGTAAGAAGGTGATGGTCACGCTTTAATCTTCTATAAATGTTATAATTATATTGAAGTAATTTTTTTTTAAGCTTTTAATGCATTCTGCGTAAGCCTAAAGGGTGGGAAAACTTCTTCTCTTTCCTTCCTACTTTTTTCACAGAACCCGAGGCTGTTTACAGGAGCAATTAGCACCGTTTAATCCTCTCTTTTTTTTCTATTTCCTTCTCTTTCTCTGGGGGACCCCCTGGGTGTGCCCGGCAGGCGGGCGTGGTTGCCAGCCCCGAGCAAGGCGCAGGTGAGCAGAGCAGGATGATGGACGCGGTGGACGTTCCGCCCGAGGGCTACTCCCTGATCAAAGCCGTGTACCAGAGGCGCCTGCGCCTCACCCGGCTGCTGATAGACGGCGGGGCCTACGTCAACGAGAGCAACAGCAGGGGCGAGACCCCTCTCATGATTGCTTGTATGACCAAACACGCGGACCTGCAGAGTGCCAGCAAGGCCAAGATGGTGAAATACCTGCTGGACAACAAGGCTGACCCAAACATACAGGACAAATCTGGGAAGACAGCCTTGATGCATGCCTGCATGGAAAAAGCAGGCCCTGAAGTGGTGTCGCTGCTGCTGATGAGCGGAGCTGACCCGAGCCTGCCAGACCACTCCAACTGCTCTGCTCTGGTGTACGCAATAAATGCTGCGGACAAGGACACCCTGGAAATTCTGCTCAAGGCCTGCAAGGCACGAGGGAAAGAAGTGATCATCATCACCACAGACAAGTCTGCATCAGGGAGGCAGAAGACAAAGCAGTACCTGAATGTGCCTCCTCCGGACCTCGAGGAATGCGCTTCCCCAGCTGATTGCACCTCCCCATCAGAAATAGAAACAAACGAGGGTCCAGAAGACCCGTTCAGCTTTAAAGAGCTGTATGGTGGACACCAAGTGGATAATTCATCTGAAACAGTGCCACTAATGACCAAATCCAGCTCAACGCCAGCACGGTTCAAGCTGACACAGGTGCTGCAGTGCGATCCATGGCTAAAGTGCTGTCCAGCAGTGTTTCAGCAGAGGAAAATTGCTTCTTCACAAGAACTTCGGGGTATCAGTCCCATAGAAGAGCTCTCCTGTAAAGTCAGTGGCTTTGACTTATCCAAGGGCGTCACCACCAGTCATGAAAGTAGAGACAGGAAAGACACTGTTCGTGTACTGAAGACCTCTGAGCAAACCATGTCAAGGAAAGCATTACGTGATGCAATAAACTATCAGACTCCTTTTGTTGAAGAGAAACATAACCCCAGTGAGATTCCCATGGGCATGGATGCCAGTTTGGGACAAATCGGCTTACTTTCAAACCTTGGCAGCATTATCAAGAAAGGAAGTGGAGAGTCAAATTACAACATCTCCAGTTCTCAGCTAACTAACAGTCTCATTCCTGCTGCTGATACAAAAGACAGTAAGTCACCAAAAGGAAAGAAAGACATTCTTTCTACCTACCAGACTTTGTTACCCAGTCCAAGAAGAGTTCTGGAGAAGATGTCTCCTGTTTCTCCGAGAAGCAGAAATCAGGCTTCTCTGGAGGAACAGGGGTCAGGAGCCTTAGTGCTGGATCAGACAAGGCCAGGTTTTCTGCCACCACTGAATGTGAACCCTCACCCCCCAGGTCCCGAGCTCACTGTCATAAACACAGTTTCTGGAATGATTTCTTATGGACAAACTCACTTAGTACCACCAGGATCTGCTTTCCCTAGGGGAACCAAAGATACCAATCTGCTGCGGAGGAGGCCATACGAGCAGATTACAGTCTGAGCAGATTCAGCAATGACTGAATCTTTAACAGGAGAGCAAAGGGGATCTTTATGATATGTAAATATTCACTGCAGTCCTTGACTGTAATGGTGTGTTATCACAAAATACAGCAGGTCTGTGATGTAAAGTAATGTCTGCCTCAGGATGAATGGAATAGCTCAGAGACTAAATGAAAAGACATACTTACCTAATGAGGCTGCCTTCTGCAAACTAAGGAATGTTTATTTTGCTGCTTTTGTAAAGTTTTCAACTTGCCTGTGACAGACTGAACCCACAATAGCCCTTAGGCATTGCAGTTCTCGTAGCTTGTAAATGCTACCCCTCCTAGGTTTCCCCAACCACATACCCTTTCTGCACCCAGAGAGGTGGTGCCCATGGAATGGGGGAACCTGAAACATTGGACTCTGATGCTGGACACCGGAGTGACTCTGTCCAGGCTGTATATATCCAGAAAACCTCGAGACACCAGCGTGCAGTGGGGTGGGTAGAGGCAGGTGCACACAGGCAGTGTCCCCCGGCCTCAGCAGCTTCACTGCGAGCGAGCAGACACTACAGAGCCGATGACACTCACGTTGCAGCGCTGTGCTGCCCACGGAATTCCAGCTAAGGTCCGGGAGCATGCTTCAGACGCCTGGCTGGCACTGGGAGCCGGCGGTGCAGAGCACGGGGGCTCTCCAGCCCAGCACACGGCTCCGGGCAGCGCTGTCGGGAGCCCAGCAGGGCGAGTGACGAGCCCGGCTGTGCCACAAACCAGCGCTGCCCGCCAGGCACTGCCGCCACCTCGGGCTGCCCCAGCCGCAGCCCCTGGAATCCGCTCCCTTCAGAAGAGGGAGGGTGCGGGAGGCAGAGCCTGGACCCGAACCAGGGTCTGTTACTTCCTGCAGTTCCGCAGTCCCCCAGGAAGAGATCTCCACGCCAGGCTGGAGCAATTTGCCCCCAGTCACCAGCGTACAGACGCTGGGACACACCCCGATGCTGTGCTCATGAGCAGGGGCACTTCGCACGCACACACACTTAGGAGCAGGGAAGAGCTCTGTCCTCCTGCTCAGACAGACCTAAAGAAGATAGCCCAACAACTTATGGGAAGTTGAGGCACGGGCACAGTTTTCCCTGAGAAACTGTAGCTGCCCCATCCTGGGAGTGTCCCAGGTCAGGTTGGATGGGGCTTGGAGCCACCTGGTCTGGTGGAAGACATCCCTGCCATGGCAGGGGGGTTGGAATGAGATAGGCTTTTATTGGAGATGGTTTCCAACCCAAACCATTCTGTGATTCTGTGAGTCTAACCATGAAACTCACCTGGCAGATGGAAACCCACATTTTGCCTAATTTGAAACAGGACTGAGTTTCCCACAAGCAGAAAACAGTCCTCTGCAGCCTCCAAGGTACTGCGTATTTTTAAGTATCTCTATCTAAAAATCTTTCTTTCCTTTCCTTTAGTGTTTTGTGATTCCAAGTATCTCCCTTGTCTTTGTGTGCATCCCACAGATGCTGGATTTTTGGTATTGCATTTAGCGTTTCAGAGCTCATCTTCTAAATATTGAGAAAAAGTGAGCGTGTTCTGTTTTGTTGTAATTTACAGAAATTAGTTGTATTGAAATTGTGTCTGTGTAATGTGAATTTTTAGTGTACTGACATTAGGTATTTCTTTCCTGAAAAAACTCAGTGGGTACGACCTGTCTTGTTGCAGCTTCAGTCAGAGCTCACCAAATCTGACATTGCCTAACAGAAGCCTGTAATGTTATTTAGTTTTGCACTTAGTAGGAGACATATAAAGGGGATCTTAAGCATAAAACAGTGCAAAGGGGATCTTAAACATACACCAGTTTAAAGAGGATCGGAGACATAAAACAATTTTAAGGGGATCACAAACATACGAATATGTCATGGGGATCATCACCATGAAACAATTTAATGGGGATTCTAAACATTAAACCATTTAAAGGGGATTATCTACTCCCTGTAAATAACTTTTTGGGAGTATTTGTTTCCATTCAGGTTCTGCCTTTTCCTTCAGGAGGTTTTCCTGGATCACCCTCTGTGCACACCAGGTACAAACAAGGATTAGGTGAATATATTTTCATGATACAGAAATTATGGGGAACAACATATGTCAGTATTAACTGAGTACGAATTGGTCTCTACACACAACACACTTCCCAAATTGTTTCATGATATTATAAAAGAAAATGGCAAATTCTCATCTCTTCATCTCATAATAAAGTTATATGTTTGAAGGGGAAAATAGATCTTTAAAAAGATACAAATTCTTTTGTAGAAGAAATTGACTATCACCAGGTGTTCTAACTGGTATCTTTGCTTAGGGTAAAAAGCCCAATTTATGCTGTTTTCATTTTTAAATTAATTATGTATATGGGACTATGGCTCCCTTAAATTAAACCATAATTTTTCTATTAATGCTCAGACAATGGAGGGAAGTGGCAAGTGTCTTGAAAGGGGAAGTTTTTCGGTAGTGTTACCAGTATTTGTGATTATTTGTGATGCAAAGTAGTGTGAAGCATTAATATTATTGTTTGTGTTACTGTTACAAGTGATCTTCAAAGGAAAAAGCTTTGTTCTCTTGCTGTTGTTATGCTGAATAAATAAAAGTTATTTTTTCCCCCTCAGACGGAACATGGAAATAATCACATGCTTTTATTCACTACTCAGGAAATGATGAGTCACTGCAAAAGGTACTCACTCAGAAGTGTTTCTCAGGCTGCCTCTGTACAAGAAAATGGGAACAGTTACTTCGATTTAATCCAATACAGCTAAATTTGTCCAAAGTATGGTGTGAGAGAGGCTCTTTCCACCTGCCGGAAGCTTCCTGTGCTTCCACTTGTGGAGCAGAGATGCACTTGTGTTATCTTTGAAGTCTTAATCCATGACATTTCCCAGCCACCCCGATGTTCTTTTCAGCAAAGAACGGTCAGCCTGACCCGAGAGTCTGATGTTAAATCCCTCCCTTCCCGAGACACCCGGGTTAAAAACAAGACCTTCCAGGTGTCCTTGGTGGCTCCTGGCACAGGAAGCGCCACAGCCCGGAGCTTCCCCTGGCTGATGTCCAGGGCTGTGGCTCCTCGTCCCACAGCTCCCAGAGGGACTGCAGAGCCTCGGACACCGCGGTGGCCCTGGGCTGTGACATCCCCGCCGGCACCCGGACAGCCACAGCAGCCCGTGGCACAAAGGACTTCAAACCTCCCTGCTTAGTTGGGAAAGGTGAAAAACAATCCGGGTTTTTTTCGGGTTTTACCCCTAGTCTTCATTTTCTCTGCAAAATGCTGTGAGACCACACAATGAGAGTAACTTCAAAACAATAGGGCGGCTTCACAAGAAGCAGTGATTACATAAGAACTCCCATTATTGTGGTTTAAGAGGTTTAAGAACAGCAAGTGACTACACAAAAATGTCATAAACCAGCAGTTTTCAAGGTTGTGTTTAAGGTGCAATGTTCAGAATACAGTCTTCAAAATATCTTTCCCTGCACATTTAATTTGGTTTTGCTTTTAAGGAGTAATTGCTTTGTTTTGATCTTTGTCTTTTACAATTACACAGCACTTCCAAAAGACTATTGCCATAATTTGATGCAGCTACGCAAGAAAAATAGTAAACTAAATAGTCATTAAATTTCCATTTTTTCCCTCATCAATCCAAGTAAGACCTTTATCTTTCTGCATCTGATATACAGCACAACTAATTACTTTTCCAACTAAAACAAGGGATTTATAAATAAACATTCTTATATTTTCACCCTAAAGTATTACTGGCACTGCAGTACCTTCAAGGAGATCAGGTTTCATAAGGAAACACCTTAAGAAAGCTCAAGGGGGATTTTTCAGAGTCAAAGGGATAAAATTCCAATTGTCATCACTAAATATTCCCATAAAAGACCCAGCTATTAATGCTCTTTGAAAGACAATAAGTCTTCTACTCCTGTACACAAGTTGACCTTTTTTTAAAAAGCCCCCCAACATTATATATGCATATAAATATATGCAAAATTCCTGTTTCTCAGCAGCACCTGTTACCGGAGCCAGGCATTTCCTGGACTGCTGACGCAGGCAGCTGCAGATCTCACGTTAATCCACAGGTTTTGTCTCAAAATTTATGTCCAGCCATTTAAAAGTGGTGCTGAAATCTTACACTGAACACCAGAGATGATTTCTAGAAATGCACACAGAGCTACTGATTTCCAAGTTCCTGAAATCCAGACACAGAGGCACGCTGAGGAACTGCAGTAAATTTCTGTATTTTTTCCCCAAAAGCATCACTAATTTTGAACACTGTCATGTGTGTTTCACAGACGGAGTGAGTTGCAGCCTGCTTTCTCACAAAGTAGTCAATTTTAAAGTACAAACCTGACCTGTACATACATTATAAAAACACATTAATGGGAGCACCTTTTAACAACACACTAAGTCTGCTTGGGCAGATCCCTGCTGAGGTTATGAACCTGAGCACAGGACTGCTTCTCTCTACAGGGAGAGAAAACACAACCAAGCAGTGGAACCAACAATGACAGAAAGATCACCGGAAAATTCAAGGGAATCAAGTCTAGGGAATTAGGCCAAAAAACCTGTAAAAGCAGTAATTCAAGGGAATTCAAGGAAATTAAGCCAAAGCATCAAGGTATTAAGAATCAACATGCAACTGCCCCAAAAATATATAAGTTCACACTTCAGAAGACAACAGAGTACAATACTTTGAATTGTACTGGAAGTAAACAGATATTCCTGCAACAAAAAAATGAACAAACTGAAAAATACATAACTGGGAGCATCACAGTACAACAACAAATAAAAAACAAAACTGGTTTTCAATTAAAATGTCAAGAAATTAAATATTTTGTGCTAGAAAAAGGTCTCTAATTAATACGAGGTTATGGATCAATAAATCTTTCTTTAAATAATTGTCCAAACACTTCCTCGTACTATAATGCCTCTTACTACATTAGTACCTTTAGCCTTATTAAAAGAAATAGTCTGAAAGTTGAAAGACATTTTTAATCAAGAAATTTCAGAGGAACACTGGAATCTGTGGAGAAGCCCCTCTCTTTCCTGGATGTAGTGTAGGGTACAATTAATGTACTCCAACAGGCTCTCCTTAACCCTTCTAAAACAAACCAGTCCAAATACTTTTAATTCCCAATGCTCTAATGTCTGTATTTCTTCCTTAAAAAAAAAGGATGGGGCCATTTAAACCACCAAGTTATTAAATGAGTTATAAAGACCCTCAGCATAATTTCAGATTTAATTTGAAGGTATGAATTGAAAAAAATACTCGATTTGTTGATTTTTATTTCAGTCAGCAGGTTAAAAAATGCATCACACTTTGGATGAATGCTGAAGATGGAGAAGGGCAGAACATTAGATGGAGAACCATGGCTGAAAAATGTGTCTTTGGGGGCATTTTCTCTGATTGCAGAGCATGTTTAAACAACAGAAACCTTGGCAAATATCTAGTGCTTTGCTCCCACCAGGATGCTTCCCAGTCATGGCAGGACACAATGACAACTCTCTTCTGTACCCTGTTACCTATTTACTAAGATCCTTCAAATTCACAGAGAAATACAAGGCTTGAAACTGCAGTAAATTACACATGTTTTTATAGTACAAGTGACAGATCCCTGAAAGAAGGTGAAGGAAAAAATACTAAAATAAAAGACAGCTACAGCTGGAACAACACAGACCTGCTGCTCCCATCAGAACAAACACCTGACTTCATCTCTCCTTCACTGTCTCTCTGCCAGCCCCACAGTAACACGTTTTATTTTAGGAAAGCATTTGAATAAACACAGCGAAACAAAATCAAATTAATTTATTTATGTGCAAGTCAGACTAGACTGACATAAACAACTTCACAGGGGACTAGCAAAGACCCATAGGTAAAAATTACACACAGAAATTCATATACATAGGTTAATCCATATAGAATAATCAAATGCACCACGTAGCCACATCCTGGTAATCCAGATGATGTCTCCTTTTAATTTTGATTATCCCTGTTTACTGACACCCACAGATATTGCCCAGATATACTTCTTCCTTAAAAATATTTCTGGCAATTGCCGATGCTTTTTACTTAATAGTTTAATGAGTTTTAACAAATCCCAGTATTTCAGGTGGAAACTGGTCAGTGGGAAGATTTCTAAATGACAGAAAAATGTGTCCCTGTGGTCCCAAAAAGGCCTTACCACTGAGAGATGAAATCCTGTAAATCAATGAATGCAACTGCCTGCAACAAACCACAACTAAAAAATACATCATTTCTCCAAACTCACTATAGAAATCACACAGCCAAGCCTGACCCTCTTGTGGTTACTGCTACTCACTTGGCCTGCTGCCGCAAGTTAAATCAAGTATTCTGTTTAGCTATCCCAAGTATAATCAGGTAGTTTTCTTCCTAATATGGAAAAATATTTCCTAATTCTAGCCAAGCACATCTTAGTAGATGACCAAAAATGAGAAAAGCTCTACCCCTCAAAAACATAAAACAATTATTAGATAAGTAGGCAACAATAAGGAGTCTTGGATTTTAATGTGGAATCACCATAATTCAAGATTTAGGATTAAGAAATGTAACTACCTTTCTTATCACAGCTGTAGCAATGCCATGTAAGAACCAAACATTCCTCTAATTTACTGTAAAATGTTGCGTACAATATCTGAGGCAACAAAATTTTCACAGGAACCATGTGAGAGGAATGGGAAAAGGAGTACAAGAAGTTGACAGAGTAATGCTTCTCAGGGCATCAGCTTTTATTCAGAAGCTAAAATGTCTTCTCTGATTGTGGAATAAACCTTTGTTTTTTCTGGCATCGTTTGCAGTGTTTGGCAGAAGCCAAATCCCACAGAGCTGGTGTCTCAGTCTGCGTGAATTTTGGGGAATTGCAGCAGCCAAAGAGGCAATAAATGGTTTAAATGAACCAGGTCAGGCTCTTCCTGCAGGTGGTTAGCAGGGTTTTACCTTTCACCAGGGGAAATTTCCCCTTTTGGAAATTTCTGAGAAAACTCTGAGAGCTGCAGGGACGGGCAGGCCCTGACGGAGCGGAGCAGAGCTGCGGTCACTGAGGGAGCCCCGTGTGCTGGAGCGCCAGGACCACGGACACCCACGGCCCCAGAGCCACGGGGAATGACCCCTGGCAGCCCTGAGCCCAGCCCCGAGCCCTGGGCACCAGCACTGCCCCTGCTGCCACAAGGGCCCGGCCCTGGCACCATCCGGGGCTGCTGCCCAGGCCAAGGCCATGGCCTGGCTCCGGCCCTGCCTGGGCACGGACACCACGGACACAGTGACCACGGCCAGGGACCACAGACACAGTGACCACGGGCTCGGGGACCACAGACACAGTGACCACAGACACCACGGGCCCAGGAACCACGGGGCAGAGCAGCTGAGCAGCGCCAGCGCAGTACAAACAGCCACTGTCCCCTCCTGGAGTGTGTGGCACCACAGATCCCACACAGCCAGCAGGGAACAATGAGGAAGGCACTACATTTCTATTTGAGAAGACTCTCTACGCAGTGCCGAACAAAAACTCCTCCAGTAACCACAGGTGTGCTCAATACAGTCCTTCTGGCAAGGAAAATGCATTTCTCTGAACAAGAAATCCTCACATTTAAAGGAGTTTACAATGGAAAGCATTATAAGGTCAGGCACTGCCTGCTTTGCATTTACCATTCTATTCCAATGGCTTTTTTGAATTCAGAATTTTGTGGCTCAAAAATGTCGTAATAAACCCTACTTTTATCAAAGTTTTCTCGGATGAAAAGCAAGTCTTCTACAGAATACATGTCTTCCTTTCCTGTCCAAACAGTGAGGCTGTATCTATGTTCAGAAAAAAAGGGGAGAAAAAAACAGAACAAAGAAAAAGAGAATGTTAAGATAAAGCATGTAAACCAGAAAGACATTGCACTAATAAGTTCCTAAAAATATTCAGGACTACAGCATCTTAATTTTAGAAATGTAATTAAATACAAACAACTGCACCCCTCCAACCAATTTATCCGGAAGTTATCTGTGATTGTCCTCCCAAATCTCGGAAGAAGGAGTTAAATAAAAAACCTCAGGTAAATATCCATCAAAGAAATTTACCAGACTGAGCATCTAAGGTTTGATAAAGTAATCAATAGTCACAAGCTGAGCCTCAAAACAGGAAATATGATGCAATCCCAGACGCAGGTGATTGTCGTGCTCTGTGCTTTGTCACGTCAGTGATGTGTAGAGATGCCACCTAACCCAACCCTCATTAATTGCACAGAACTTCTCAAAAAACACTGAAATCCCCAAAAGCACTATTCAGTTAAAGGCATTACCCTCCACATCCTCCACACAACATACACTTAGTTCTTTGCCTTTGTTTACTAAAAGTATTAATTTTTAAAAAGGGTAAATCAGAATTCAGTTGTATGTGACCAAAACTGGCTCAGGAATTTCTGTCTTTTAATCATGCCACTAAAAACTCCCAAGTTTTATGCTGAGGTAAAAGAGAAAATACTACTATTTCAGTGGGAATAATGTTTCTATCCAACGAGGATGTATTTGAGACTGGCACAATTCATAAGACATATTCTTAATGCAATAATATTTTTAACTTAATTTCCCAGTTTAAAATGCTTAATTCTAATTTCTGTCTTGAGTCTTCACTGTAAACAAGAATATCAGCATTTTATTTGTCCACCATGTTGTTTCTAAATAATTAGAAACTTTTCAGAGACTCTCTTAAGTTTTCTGTCTTGGGCTTTGACCTTGGTTGGAACAACTTTATTAAACTCTCAGTAGGCAGAACAAGTGAAAAAGATGAGTAAATGGAAAAATGTGGGAAACTGGGTTTATTCTCATTCTATTAAATGTGAATAATTTTTATAATGAAATGGCTATGTGTTTGTAAGAACAATCTTTAAAGGAAAATGTAAGTTGGTGTATGAAAACCACTAAATACATTTCAAGTGCCTCAGCAAAACTAATTAGCTTGGAGGGAAACACCTGACTCCCCTCTTTAACATTTTTCAGGTGACATTGCTACAAAAAATATAAATAGTGAATCCAATACAAAGTCTTTAGATTGGATGAATTCCCAACTGCAACATCAAACTATTTAGTCTATTTAACCATATTCATCTCAGGAAATGTTTGCAGCAGAACCAGAGTACACACCTACACACCATTTGGAAGTCCTTATTGTAGGTAATGAAAAAAGAAGCCTCTGGAATTTAACTATGTTAAAGAAATTAATAGCGACCACTTCTGCCTGAGGAATCAGTTGGAGACCTGAGGGAAATGAAGAACTGCGAGCAAAAGCATTTCCAGCGTCACTGGGACGAGCAGGGGAACACAAGCGTGCTGTGCTTGCTACAAGCAGAGGCGAGCTGGTGGGGACAGGCGGGGCCTGGCAGTGCCCTGAGGGACTGAGGGAGTCCCTGGCACAGCCCCTGGGGCTGCAGGGCAGGGGATGAGGCATCACTGACCTGTGGGACTGCTGCATCAGCCACTGGAGCTGCGGGATGGAGCCGGGCACCAGCGCGGCGCGGACGGCGAAGGTGACGGGCTGGGTCAGCGGGCGGCAGAGCTGGGACATCTCCTGCACCATGGGCCACTCGTAGCCTGGGGACACACAGGGCACTCAGAGCCCCCCGAGCCCCTCAGTGCAGGGACCGGCGAGAGGCAGAACCGGCTCCGCCACAGCCGCGCGATTCCGCAGCGGAGCCGCCGGACAGCTCCCAACGGAACACACCCCACAGCCAAAACACAGTGAATGCAGAATGGACATGGAATATTGCTGGAACACAAGGCACGCCTCGGGCTGCCCTGGGGGGTCAGGAGCCCCAGCAAGGGCGTCCCAGACCCTGGCAAGAAGCCCAGAATGGCACCGGCTTTGACCTCAGCCCATGGGAAAAGTTACCAACACTGCCAGAATCATTGCAAGCCACCAGAGTGTGAAAATGAGTAGTGGTTTAGTATTTTACAAGGTAAAAAGTAGATTTTAGGGGTTTTAATATGAAGGGTTTAAGATGGAGGATTTTGGGTGTAGCCCTGTTCTTCTTCTCCTTCTCCTCCATCTTCTCTGGTGGTGGTGGCACAAAATGATTGGTAGAATGAAAAAGAGGTGGAAATTCCGTGTCTAGAACAGGTGCAAATGAATTGGTACAGAACAGTAACTAATAAATGCGTTGTGAAGAATGGTTGGATGATGGAAAGGGCACACAAAGGCCGGGACAGCCCAGGGCTGGGCAGTGCCCGCTCAGACTCGGCTGCATCAGATGTGCGGCCGGAGCTGAGAGCTGGCAGAGAGAAGGAGAAATCAACAACCTGAAACAACATCTGCAGGCGTTACTCATCTGTTGGGGCTCGAGGTGAAGCTCCCCAGAGGTGAAGGTAAAGAACCAGCATTTGTGCAGAGTGCCCAACTCCCACAGAATATTGCGTGAAACTCATGATGAAAACCTTTATTCCCCACACCCTACGTATATATTCATTTACTTTACATACAGCTACAGAGTGTGGCATTTTTAATGCATCTTTGCCCTTTCTCTAAAAAACGCTGCTGCCACTGACTTCAATGAGGACTAGTTTTACATTGTCAGGGACTCTCAAAAAATCAAAACATGGAGAAAAAATTAGGGAAAAAAAATTAATCCACTAGGAATGAAGTTACACACAAATGAAACACATGCAGACAAAAACATCCTCTGCTAAAACCAAGCTAAAAATGCTAAAATCAAGCAACGTAAAATACTGAAAGTGACTTTGCTGAGATTTTTACAAGGACTGGAACTATTTCACATTATATTTAACTGTTCTTTTGTTCCTACAGGCCATGAAAATCCTAGAACAACAGTTAACAACTTTTTTTCTCAATTACTCATATGCAATGTGGTGACTGGAAAGACTAAAAAAGCACTAAATATTAAAAAGAAGTTTTGTTGGGCAAGCAGCAACTTCTAGTTGAAATCACTTAAATGAGATGGTTTTCTTAAGTCTTACAGTAGAACCTTAATTAGTATTTCCAAAAACTGAAATCTAGAATGGAGATAAGATAAAATTAAGTGTATTTTCAAAGGTTGTTCAGTATTTCTAATGCATTTCCCAGCAATTTTCTCCTGCACTGAAAATACCTGGGAGAAAACACTGAACAGTTTAAGACAATTGCAGTGTATCATACAAAAAAATACTAAATCTTGCTAATGAAAAATTGACAATGGGAACAGTGTATACTCTTGCCCTGGTGGCCCCAGACATTTGGAGGGGACTTTGCTACTCACAGTGGGAACTGCAAGAGGAAGCCTGTGAAAAAGGCCCTAAAATAATGAAAATTTCAAAGTTTACTGCAAAAATTCAAGCATCCAAGAGAAATGGAATATTAGGGATTAGGCTGACCCGCAATTCGATTTTAGCGATCAGAAGAAGCAGAGATAAAGTTTCAAATTTTCAGCTGATCTGTTTTTCCTCAGGACACATGCCAGGATTCCAATCACCCAACCAATGCTCCCAGGATTCAGGGAGAGCCCTGCTGCCAACAGAGGCTGAGGAGTTCGTCCCTCAGAAGCCCTGAGCAGGTGGGAAGCAGCTGAAGCACAAACCAGACGACTGATGCCCAAAAGATGGGCTGGGAATCAATCCCCACAGACCGATGTCTATGGAGCAGGTATTTGTTTATTGTAGCAGATTGAGGGGGATTTCTCCTCCTAACTCACCCGCCTTTGTCACGTGCTGTGGTTTATTTATACAGTAAAATTTTGCTTGATGTTGCTGTGTCATTACAGCATCATCACAGACACACCAGAACTAATTTACACAGCACGATCTCATGGTTATTAGATAATTCTTTGCACTGCACTTCCCCAGCTCGGGGGTCTTCGGGGGTCTTTGACGAAGGCTTCTAAAGTCTTCTTCACACTTGAACTTTTCAACTTTGTCTTTGAGGCATGCGCAGTTGTGATGCCCTTCAGTCCACCTGGTCTAAATTCTTGGTTTTGTGGCTAATTGGCTTGGCTTGCCAATTTCTCATTAGTACTACACTTATTTATCTCTAAAATACACCTGGTAAGTTTTTATCTCTTTTCTTTCTCTCTATTCCGCATATAAGCAACCAGTTAACTACATACTAGCCATTGCATTGTATAAGAAGTTATTCATAGTAGATTATATGGGTATCAAAACTTATGATTCAGGTTATAAGCATCAGATCATAGGTATAGAAGTTATAATTCAGGTTATAACCATCAGGTTATAGGTATAGAAGTTCTGATTCAGGCTACATAAGTAAAAGCCATGATTTTAGGTGATACAAGTATAGAAGGTTGTGCTTCAGGTTATATTAATATTCTTCAAGTTACATTGATAAAACTAATGATTTGGGTTATATTGATATTAAGGTTACACAGATATCTTCTATCTCCAGCTATGTAAGCACTTTGTTGTTGTGACCTGAGTTACACAGACATGATGACTTTAGCAGCAGAAAGAGGGGCTTTTTCCCGAGCTGTGCTGCCCCTCCAGCGCTGGAGGAGCTGCTCCGAACAGCTCAGCAGCCCCGGAGAGGCTCCCACAGCCACCCACGTGCAGCCCCGGGCTGCTGCCGGCCGCAGAGGGGCTGGCGATGGCCCGGCAGCCCTCGAGCCCTGCCTTACCTTGGCCTCGGTGGCAGCCCGTGGTCCAGCCCAGGGACACGGTGGCATCGGGGCACGACGAGGTGATGGCAGCCAGGAAGGCGTGGGCATCCAGCGCCGGGCGGCTCCCGCAGGGCCCGGGCAGGACGTCCCCGTTCAGCCACAGCGGCCGCTCCAGGGGCTGCCCCAGCTGCCCCAGCAGCTCCAGCGACGGTCCCACGGCGCCCAGGCTGTGCCGGGACACGGGCGCTGTCACGGAGCAGCAGGAAAAGCCCCGCAGCCCCTGCTCCCAGCACCGCCCCGACCTCGGCACCTCGCCATCTCAGGCCTCAGAAGGGCTTTAACTCCTGCCCCATCACACCCGAACGACACACTCTTTCCAAAGAGTGAAAGTCATCCCTCCTCACCTTAACCACGCCCAAGGTGGCAAAGACTTTAGCACTGTTTCAGATCCGGACTCAAAGTTACCTTCACATCTCTGCAAGATGATGCACCTGCACTAGGAGAATGAAAAGCCCAACACGGACCAATTTCAGGCAACTGAAAGAGTGCAAGGGCACCCACTTGAACATTTAACACCTGGCCATGGTATTTCCCACAGTTCAGAAGCGTGGCAGCACAGAGAAGCCTACCTGGCCAACGTTCATCCGACAACTAATTATTAAATTGTTAAAAATCAACCAGTGCAGACACCTCGTGAGCATTTAACAAAATCTACAGTCACATGTTCCTACTATCCTGACAAGCCTAAAGAAAAAGCATAACTAGCTTTTTTCCAACCCATACCTACCAAAACATTCAAAGTACTGTGGAAGGAAAGGAGATGTGGAACAACTGGGAAAAGAAATGAACACCAAGGAAATCTTCTTTCTGCCACTGCACATTAATTAAAACACTATGTAACATGGAGGAATTTAAAATCAGTATGGTCAGAGTTTTGAAACCAGCAACTGTCCCCCGAGCTGTTTGTCTTGTTTCCTCTGTAAAGTCACTTTGTATATTTTGTCTTTGGTGCTGTTGGGAAAGCTGCACAGAGGCAGGAATTCCTCTCACTCAGGATGAGCTCAAGTTCTCTAGGAGAAAAGCCAGTGATGGCTTGAGCTAACATGTGGGCTTCAGCATTTCTCACACTGTCTGGGGCCAGAACAGTTCACATCTACACATATGCAAGGGACTGTCAGGGCCAGTGCAATGCCTTCCTTTGGACTGCAAAGCATAAGGTAATGGAGTGAGAAAAAAGCCCAAACCAAAACTGCAACACAGGAAAAAAAAAATAGAAAAAACCAAAGCTGAACAACAACAACAAAAAAGCCCAACAACAAAAAAGCCCAACAACAAAAAACCTCAGACCCCAGAGAGCACTGGGGTTTTGTTGCACAGCATTTAGAAAATTCAGATGTACTGCTGACTTCATGTGAAATGACTTTGCCATTTCTGAAGTGGGACACTGAAGACCTTTTGCAGAATACATTAATTTCAGTAGCCAAAGCCAGCAGGAAATGCAATTATGTGGTCAATCAAGCTGATAGAGATACAGAAAGTAGATTTTTAAAATACCATTGAAATAATCTTCACAACTTCAGCAATGGCATCCAAACAAATATTATCCAAAGGAACATCAAATTCTGTTAACAGGTGTTTGACTCTATCTGCACTGTGTGATGTATTTTTAAATGCTTTTATACAATCAGACTTTTATAATGCAATGTACTTTTAAAAGCTTTTTTGAATCACTGCACTTGGCTGTAAAGTCCTTGGGGAAAAATGAAAGGTAGGTGGTTTAAAATTAATTTAAACAATAATTAAAATGGAGGAAAACCCCCACCAAACCTCACAAGAAATAAGCCCAAACAAAAGCCTACTTCTCTTTTTTCCCTTCTCTGCCCAGAAGAACACACGCAGATCCTGTAACAACGAAAGGATTTAGCCTGCCCACGTTTTGCACTTTCATGAGCTCTCACATGAAAACCACAACTGTGTTACACAGAATCATAGGCATAAATCATATTTTACAACTATCTCCAGGGTTGTTTTCCATTTCTATAGAGTACTTAAGCACTGATGAAGCTCTTTGTAATTTGCTGCCAAAACAGACTTAGCACATGGAAACTCAGAGAAAGCCAGAGTCAGGAGCTGAAGGGGTGCATGTCTGGAAACCACAGCTCACTTCCAACTCCTTCAAGGCAATCTCATGGGTTTTTCAGGTGTATTTTCCATTGAAACAATGAAACAGCTAATGGTTCAAACTGTGAATGAACCTCTGAACATTTAGTTAATGAGTTAGGCCAGAGAAAGGAGCCTTCCAGAGAGGCATCACCACTTCACCTTCCCATGGCAAAGTTCTGCTCACAGTGCCCAATTCACTGAATAAGAAATCATCCTGTAGTTCAAAACACTTTTAAAGGTTTTGTTCTTGCCATGCTTTGAGTATTATGGACCACGTTTCCATATGGATGATGCTTCTGAATACATCATGCTAAACTGCACAGTGAGGTATTTGGTTGACAGTCACCTGTAGATTTGTAACTGGTAAGAATGCAAACAACACAATCTTTTTGTTGAGATACCTCTTAAAATCCAGCTTGATGCCTTTATTGGTGCTGACCATCTCTGCCAGCCACTCCTGCAGGGTGATGTCACTGTCAGTGTCCGGGGGGTGAGCCAGGATGGGGTCCCCGCTCCCTCCCCGCAGGAGAACATCCGCCTCCACCATGTGCACATCACCTGGGGATTGAGAAATCAAACCTCAGCTTTCGGTGCTTCAGGGCAACAATCACCCAGCAGCTCTGTCTGCACCAGCCCGTGCACTCTTCCTTCAGACAGGAACTGCTGTGACACAAAAGAGGCAGTTTTGCGGGGTTTTCGGTCACTAAACTCTTTGCAAACCTACAACTATGTGGAAATTGATCTTTGAGGATACATTTGGCCAAGCAGCCACGTGGGGTTTTTCTTCAGGGGGACAGAAAAACGGACACCCAACATGTGAATCCAGTCCTGTTAAATTTCAGATCTTTTCCTCTCTTAACAGGGTTCCTGACAGAGGAAAGATGAGCACAGGATTTAACACTGGCAGAGAATGAGCATTCCCCTTGACTCATTGTCAAAACTGACTAGGAAAATGTTAGCTGACACACAATACAGGTGAAGACGGGTCTTAGGAGTGGCTCCAGCTCTTGAAAACAGCTTCATATCATGAATCTGGGCAGTGCTATCAGCTTTGCAGAGAGTCCAATACACACAGACTGAAACACGAAGGAAAGAGCTAGAGATGGTATTCAAGATGAAGCATATTATATATAAATTTACACGAATATGTATTTGACAAAAATTACATGGCATTCACTGCCGCCCAGGCTGGTGCACCAGGGACCTTGTGGCTCTGCACAAGTCCCTGACAGGAGGGGGCAGCCGGGGGAGGTCGGGCTCTGTTCCCAGGGAACAGGGACAGGAGGAGAGGGAACGGCCTCAGCCTGGGCCAGGGGAGCCTCAGGGTGGATATTGGGAAATTCCTTCCTGGAAAGGGCTGGGCAGCCCGGGCAAAGCTGCCCAGGGCGCTGACGGAGGCCCCATCCCCGGAGGGATTTAGAAGCCAGGGAGAGAGGGGAAGGGGGAGAGGGAGAGGCCTGTGCCACACTCACTTCGCGCGGCCTCCGCCGCTCGGGCCCTGCTGTTGGCGGCGTGGAACCAGCGCACGGCGGCCCCGTCCCTCGCCGCGATGCGGCCGCTGCGCAGGAAGTGATCCACGGGCCACTCGCTCCAGGCGCCTGCGGGGACACGGCGGGGACGCCTCAGCGCGGCCGGCCCGCCACGGAGCCCCGGCGGAGCCTCAGCCCCGGCCCCGGCCCCGGCCCCGGCCCCGGCCCCGGCCCCGGCCCGGCCCCGCTCACCCCGCGCCCCGCTCGCCATGGCCCCGCCGGGCCCGCCCCGCTGAGGGCTGGGCTGGGCTGGGCCGCGCCGAGCGGGGCCGGGCCGGGGCAGGCAGGGAGGGGCCGCCCGGAGGCGCACGGTGAGGGTAAGTCACAGTTATCCCGAGTGGGGCTCAGTCACAGTTATCCCGAGTGGGGATGATCTCTCTCCGTGCGTCCTGTGAAGCACAGTCAGCAAGGACAGAGCCGGTCCGTGGCAGAGGCTGCAGCCCGCGGTCACGGACGCCCCGGACCCCGAACGGTGTAGGGCAGGATGTACTCGCGATGACGGACACAGGCCTAAGCTGCGCCAGGGGAGGCTCAGGGTGGACACCAGGAGGAATTTCCTCATGGAAAGGGTGCTCAGGCCTTGGTAGGGGCTGCCCGGGGAGGTTTGGAGTGCCCATCCCTGGAGGTGCCCAAGGAAGGGCAGGAGGTGGCACTCAGAGCTCTGGGCTGGGGACAGGGTGAGCATCAGACACAGCTTGGACTCCATGGGCTGGGAGGGATTTTCCAACTTGATTAATTCTGTGATTCTGCGTGAAATCAGGATGCTGGTGTATGTCCATGGGTGCATTGCAAACCTGTGAAAATACTCAGGGGCCGCATCTCCTGCAGCTGAGCCCTGTTCACGGCAGTGCCCAAACTCAGCCCTGAGCAGGGCAGAAAGGCCCGGCCCAGGCGCAGGCGCTGCCCCTGAGCAGCTGCAGAGGTTGGCTGGGGTGGCACAGCCTGGATGGCAATTCCTGACCCATGCTAATGGAGGGGCAGTGCCTGAGAAGTTACCGACTCTGGGTTATTTCTGTGGTGAATGATGGCAGGGGAAGGGCGGTGGGGAGAGCTGGAGCTGTGGAACACACCGAGCACCCAGGCCTGGCCAGCACTGATGGAACACCCGGGGTGTCTGTCCCGTGTGTCACTGCTGGCTTGTGGCACACTGAGCATTGAAGCCCGTTGTTGGCACAACATCAGGAGTCCCAGAAAGCTGCAGAGACAGGACACACACATTCCAAATCTGTCTTTGTTTCATTACAAATAAGAGGCGGGAAATTGCAAGCACTGTAGTTAATTTTATTGATCATTACTGAAAAGGAGTTAGTAGAGGTTAAGTGCCAAGAGGCAGCCGTTCCTTCGGGTGCCCTGACCCCGTCACAGACCCAAAACGCTGTTCAGCCTCGTGCTGGGGCCCCCTCGAGGGCCTGGGTGCAGCTTGTTTTCAACAAGGACATGTTTTGTTCCTACTGTGCCTGGGTTCAGCCCTTCTCCCTAATGGCAGTGTCTCAGAAGTCAGCACAGAAGCTGAAATGCAGCTCAGTTCCATCCAGGCTAAGATCCTGAAGCCTGAACCCATCTAGGACTGGAGTGTTAAAGCACAGATAACAGTAGAGCAGATTAGGTTAAATTACAAATTGTTTTTGATACAAAAACACAAAATATCCCCTATTAGCATCAAGAAGGCATCCAAGTTTTAATACTCTCATTATAAAATTGTACCAGCATTTTTACTGAAAACAATATAGATCTTGTGTATATTCAGTTTTGGTTCTGTCCTCGATAAGCAGTTGGGCAGCTGCTACCAAACCCAACCGCAGTTCGATGAACCTCAGTACAAATCACATGCATCACAAATACATAAATAGATCTAAATGACCCAGTATCAAAAATACATCCTATGCAAGAACCTCAGGTATACTAAAAATCCCAGAATGGTTTGGGTTGGAAGGGACCTTAAAGAGTTCCAACCCCCCCTGCCACAGGCAGGGTCACCTTCCACTAGGATCAACCTGGTCATGAAAATTCATACTTAATACATCTGTTCTCCCTGAAAGTAAAGGTGGCTACTAAAATGTGGCAAAAGCAGAAGACAGGAGCAGAAAAAATATTGCAGAATTCTTGTCTGACTTATTGCTACATGTAGATTACATCAAGGGTAATCCGTTTTTTCCTAATCCTTGAAAGGTCAAATTGAATAGGGAATTCTGAACACAGAGTAAAGAAAAAAGAAAAAGCACTTTTTATAAAAATAGCATCCATTTAAGTTAGATAAATCCTTATAAATACAAGAAAGAAAACAGTTACTCTATAAAACATTAATTGAGAGCATATGTTCCTGAAGCACCAGCATCACATCCCCAGGTTAAGAACCTCAGCCGTGTGAAGTCTTTATCCACCCTCCCACAGCCTTCCCCCTGCGGTGCCAGAGCTGCCCTGACACACAGGGCTCGCAGGCAGCTACAGAGACCTCCCATCTGAACCCGCAGCAGCAGGGAAACAGCTCTGGGCCAGCTCTGCTTCAGTGTTCAGCTTCTGCAGGGGGGAAGCACATGCAGAGATCACACGGAACCCTAGCAACCTCAGTAAGCACTAATGCGAGGGTGAGAGGCAAGATCCTATGGCTTGGAGTTACACTACACCTCATAAATGCTACAGCTGTGTCAAGAGCAACGAAACCTGCCCTCTTCTGCACCTGTATTAAGTGTAAACTTCCAGAACTTCGTGACACAAACTACAACTCTTTTGCGGTAGAGGAACCAGAGAGGGTCTGAGGGGCTTTAAAAAAAAACAGTTTGAAAAGCTATTAAAACATAACAGGTTTAGAAACTGTAACATTTTTAGTGTTTGTAGCATTACAACTTTGGTGTTCAGATCTAGCAAATCAGTATATGCATGTAATCAGCCTCATCAAAACAGGTGTTCTATAATGAAAAATACTAATTCCATTTTCAATGGCAGAGCTGTAGGATCTGACATTCCACCGTGAATCACAGGAACCAGAGCACTGTCCAAGTCATTCAGATACTTCTGTGGAAGACGGTGCCCTCCAGATCCCGCCAAGTATTCAACCTAGGAGGAAACATAAAACACTGATATTAAGTAACACTGTTTGTAGTAACAAGACTATGCAAAAAGTGCTGTATCACAGTAAAAGAATATTTTTCTACCATTCAGTGAGAAACTAATGACTAAGACAGTTGCCCAAATTTCATCCTCAGCCTGGATCTGCGGTTAGGGCAAAACTCTTGTAACATTCATGGAGAGATCCAAGGTATTTAAAAGGGAAGATACTTCAGAGGAAATGGAGTGTCTGCAGTAAAAGCTGAAAGCTTACCATGTCTGAGTCAATGGAAACTCTGAGTCCTATCTTATTCATCCCATTATTTTTCAAGGTTTTAAGGTGAGGGCAAAGAGCAGTGCTGCAGGCAGTGGCAATCTCTTTAGCAAACTGGTGAGGAACAGCACTGGACAGTCCATGATCCTTTACAAAATAGTAAACCTGAGATCAGAGAAAGGGAAGGACAGTCAGCAGCCCGCTATATCCCACAGCTGGGAAAAAGACTCGTTCAGTACCACAGAACACCAACAGAACAAGCTTTGATGCTTGTTTGCTGGCAAAGCACTCAAGTATTTCATCCATACAATCAAAATCCTTCAGGAACCATGGGGAATGCCTGGATCAGGCATTCACAGAGCTGCCTGTGCTAAGAGACTTCTTTTTCAGAGGAGAAAAATGACAAATATGTAAACTCACCAAGAAGCTGCAGAGAATGTTCTGCCCCTAGGATGGCTACACATAAAGTCAGCCACTTTTAATAGCATCACTTAGCACTATGATATTATCACTTAACTATTCAAAAAGTAGCAAAAAAGGCTTAAGAACTATGTAATTCACTCACTTCAGTCCACTTCATAACTTTTCCCTCTCTTTCGAAGTCTCTGCATTGTGGTGCTTTTTCACTCTGAGTTCCTTCCATTGATTTTCCATCAATTGGGCTTAAAATTCTATGGAAAACAATAGTGTGATTCGTAATCACAAAATACAATACAGGACCCACATCATGAAAATACAGATGGTACAAAAGGAAATATCCTAAATATGGAACTAACAGCATTAACAGGAACCGAATCTTGCAGGTTTAAGATACTATAAACCATCTTTGGCATCAAGCACTTTCTGTCAAAAAAAATACTTTGGATTAATTTCAAGGAACTAAAGGCAGTTATTGGACCACTGGGAGCACGAATTCTCTCAGGTGTCTGGCTTTGGTAGTACATTTACCCTTTGTTTGTATTCTCTTCATTTTCTACCCAGCAAATATCTACATATTCTTTCACGTCCCCTGAATCCACTTTTCCACAGGTTATTTTGAAGTCCTTCTTGTCTCTTAATGCCTGACGTAGGCTTTCCATTGTTTCTTGTGTTATCTGTACCATTAGTCCATCTAGAAGAAAACCAGTTAAAACTCCAAATTATCCAGAGGAAAAGTAGCACAGCTCTTTACAGAATCTTGGCTTAAATTCTGCTGAGACCAACCATCTCCCAACAGCTAATTAATAAAATCACAAAAGGACTGCATCCCCCACCTACAGCACTAAATGTTACATGAAAGAGGAAGAAAACCGTTTTTGTCAAACAGAAACTGAAAGATCATTTTTAAGTTAATTTTGGATTTTTTTTTTGCATATATGTGCCAATATATGTATTTCAGCAATATGGCAATGAAAACAGTTCCATAAAAAAGAAGACCCGCACTGATTAAACAGAGTTAAAATTTGAATGTTTTAGAACAAGTAGGTGGATTATCATGTATTTTTATGCAGCATTTGTTTGCAATAGGTTTCATACAAAGTTAAAAAACCTGGAAAGAAATCTATAGCTTACTGAGGCATAAAGACTTTACACAAGACTGCTGCTATTTTTTTTTTCAAGTCTCTTAAGAGGAGAACAGAACAAAATTCTTACCTTCAACTATACTGGACTTGGCTAAAAATCCTGAAGACGTTTTTAACGCTCCATTAAACACCACAAAACTTGCACCTGTAACTAGAAAAAGAAGGAAGGAAGTGAGCACCACTTCACGTCACTCCCATCAGTCACAACTGACATTAAACTCGCACTCCTCTTAAAACTTGTTTAAATGTAACACCACAGTTGCATTTTCTGTGCAGCCTAACACTGAACTTCAATTTCAGCTCTAGAAATGAGATTTTTCTCCAACAAAGCTCTTACCTTTCCTGGGATGTCCCGTGGCACTGATTGCCTGTGTGTGATAGAGGCCGTGCTTGTTCTGCACACACACCAAGTGAGAGTCTGCCTCAGTATTAAAACTTGCTCCAATGCTAATTACATGTTCATTAGAAGAGTTGATCACCTTCATCACCTGTCAACACAAAATTTGCCATTACACTGACAAATCCCACTATGAGGGTTTTTCCTGGTTGTTGTTTGCTTGTGTTTTTTATTTTTTTAAAAAATTCTTAAGCAAAACATCATCATCAGGAAATCCATAAGAGAGAATATTTGAAAATACATGCTGAAAGACTTTGAAGAACTGCTGATCTTTCAGTACCTAATAGCTATCCTAAAGCTCAACTCATCATTATCCACCTTCCAGGATATCACAGAAGGAAGTGTGTGCCCTTCCCATTACACATTTAGGTCAGTATAAAGTTCAGAGAGGTTTTTTTCAAAGAGCTCATGGGGAGAGGTGTGACTGGTATTATACAAAAAGATGAAGACAAAAGCAGCTTGGATTAGAAAGAATAACCAAGATGGGTTTACTCACCTCATTATACTTCCTCACAGGTATTTTAATACAGCTTCTACCCATTTCCACATGAACAAACAGGTTGTCTATGGTATGCAAAGTATACTGATAATTTCTAAGGTCCTACAACAGACAAAGTACCTATGTTAGCAGACAATTCAATATTGGTTTGGTACCTTTTCCTTACCTTCATCACTTAGATGAAGGTATTCTAAATACATTCTAGGACTTCTAAAAAATAATAGTATTAAGAGTGGCTAAAGACGTAGGGATCCCTTTTTGCCCACTGGGTGTATGTGCCAGGCACCTCAGTGACTGTATTAACAAACTCACAGTACTGACAAGGTAGCTCTATGAACCAGTGGGTTATTTACTCTATGGCTACTTCATACACATTAGAATCCCAGTGTTTTAGGGAAAGAAAAACTTTGACAGCCTCCCTCTCTGATAGAAAAGTGAAGTGTGGAAGCCACCATCTAGATGAGTTTGTTTCCAGGCTCCCAGCCTGTCCCCTGCACCTCTAACTTGTTGATTTACAGATGGAATACTGCACCATTTCTTATCCCTTTCTGTGACAGGAGTAATCACCCATCACCTCACCCACTTCTGCAAAATTCTGTTTACTTCCAGAACCACAACACTAGGTATGAAATGGTCTCATTTGCTTTTACTACTCCAGATGAACAAAAGGTATAAAGAGGCTCTTTTCAGCAGCTGAGCCAGGCAATCACTACCTTCCTGCATCAGCACAGCTTCAGCAGGAAGGGTATTTACAAAGACATCTCAATGGACTAAGGTTTCCATGGGACTGGCATCCAGCGCTAAGGATGAAATCCCAGGCGTCCTTTGCTCAGTCACTTGTGTGGGGAGAGGCTCTGCATGATCTCTAACTGAGTATTTGTATCACAGGTGCCAAGGCACCACCAAGAGAACATTTTGCTGCAATGCAGTGATTAAAAATCCTGCAAGGAGCATGTACTGCCCCTGCCTGCTTCAGGCTGGCACAGCAATGAAGGGGAACCCAAGTAACTCTAATCCACCTGAAAAGAAACTCCATAGAAACCCCACTGAGCAGCAGCACAACACTAAGGCTGCTCCAAGTCTGAGGGTGCAGTTACCCATTGGCACTGGCACATCACCAGTGAGGCTGGGCTGGCTCTTGGATTGCAGTTTGACTCCTACATGAAGGAGAAAAATGCTGCTCTTAGATGGGGCACCTCCTCCAACTGATTGCCTAGGCAGTGATCTGCACACCAGCACTGGCAAAAACGGGGCAAAGACTGCAGTTTCATCTCAGCTCTGATGGTCTCCAGACCCAGGAGAGGATGTAGTGACCACCTGAATGAGACACTCAGTGCTTTCCATGGCCTTGCCCTGAATGCTGTGGTGGAAAGGGCTGCGAGTTCTACGTAAGTATTAGAAGAGGAAGGTTACTGGTCAGGAACACAAGCTTACTGCAATCTGAAATCAAATTATTTGGGTAACAGAGGGAAAGCTTCCACAGGGCACGGCATGAATTCCAGACTTAACTTAGGATGTTGCCAAAAAGTCCTTCACAAAAGACAGTCAGTAACTGTGGCAAGGTTAAGTTTGTCTGATAAAGTAATTACTGCTGCAGTCAGTCCACAGCATCTACCTCTCAAGTCTTTCTTCACATTTAAAACTGTCAGCTTTAAGACCAGAATGCCTGCACCACAACGATGCTAGGAAGAGAAAAATGCACCTGAACAAGGCTGACTACCAGCATCAATGCAAATGTCAACATCTCCCTCCATCATTTAAAGCCTTTCTTCACTACCAGAACTAACGCATAACAATACAAGGTGAAACAAACAGCTTTTCTAAATCACTCACCAGTTTTAAGTCAAGTATGAAGAACTAAAACATTAGCTCTGCTTTCGAGATTCAGAATTTCTTTGTTTGGAGGACATTTTATGTAATTTAGATTACAACAGGAAGGGGAGATAATAGAACATTTACTCACAACAAGTAGATTCATAATTGTGTGTCCAATCTCTCCGAAGAGTGGCTTCCGATGCCTGACACTTACCACAGGAGCTGGATAGGCTAGGAAGAAAAAAGGTCATATTTACCTATCAGCAACTCTAAACCTTGCTACTCCAAGTAGTTTCATGGGTTTTTTCAGCTATAACCTGTTTCTAAATCCCAATATGTGACCAGCCAAAGGAAGCACAGCCCCTCTCTGATTCTCAGCCAGAGTGTGTTTTTTCCCCTCCATGGTTACATCTGACAAAACTGGTTAAAAAAACAAAACACAGTAAGCAGTTTGGTAAGAGAAAGAACAACAACAAAGCAGCCTTGTCACCATGCAGACAGGATCTAGCTGGTAGAGATCCACTCTGGGCTCCAGAAATCCATCAGCAAGCAATGGGTACGTGTTTATGGACTTGCAGCTCCTACAATGGTGGGCTCCTGCCTTTTTACATGCCCAGATGTTTCCAATATACTATAAGGTATCCTTACAAGTAATCAATTTATTCAGTTTATCAAGCAGCAATCTTTTGCCAATATACTTAAGTAATTTAATTAAAGAGTTGAAAACTGGACTTTGAACATCCCTTCAAACCCTTCTCCTACAACCAACTTTGTATTTTACTGTCAGTTTTGGTTTCTTAGCTTTCTCATCGGCTAAGAAGAAAAAAAAAAAATCAGAGAAGTCTAGCAGGACAATGAACATTCCCAGGTGGCTCCCCATGTCCAGCTTACACAAGTGTAAAATAAAATACTGCAAAGACGATTTTAAGTAGTTTGCTTGCCTAAAAGTCCCTTGTATTTTCCAAAGGGAACTTTACATTTATACAGCTAGTACAACCATTAAAACTTACCCCCATATTCTGCTCCTAATCTCAACATTAAACGGATGGGAAACACTTTTGCCCAGGGTATTTCCAGCTTATGGATAAGAATGCCATAAAGAAAAGGATTATCTGGTAGAATCTGATCATCAAGTTTCTGAAAAGTTGGTGAAACAAACAGGAATCCTCCATGCTCTTTGTTGCTGAGAAAGTTTTCTGTAAAAGTAATGTTTTCCATATTTTTTATGAACTTTCCTGTAGAAAGAGGAATGGAGAGTGTTTACAGATCTGGGTCACTCATACTGTAGTGCCAAGAGACCTGCTCAAACCAGGACCTCTGACAGCCTTGCAAGCCCCCATTTATCTCCCATCTGCCTGAAGTCTGTCAGATACCTAACCCACAGAGTAAGAGCCCTGCATTTCATAACTGAATGAACCTGACTACAAAACTCAGTTTTCTAAATAAGTGCCAAAAGTCCTGAACACATCAATTGACGAGTTTTGATCAACAGGCCTAAAATATTTACATACATGAGCACTCTACTTCTACAAATGAAGTGCCAGATGTCCTTAAAACCATAGACTCAAGGGCTCATACCCAGAATCTCCACCACAACATGACTAAACAACAAAAAAAACCGGCAAACAGGATGTTTACAGAAGTATATGAAACAAAGAAACTTAAATTCTTTTGTTTCTGTTATTTAGAACTCCAATCTAGCACTGCAAGCTCTTTCAACAGAATCATTAGACAAATAATTCAAGAAAAATGACCTATCAACTTTAAGTTTTAAAGATCAGCGAGAATATACTACACAAGAAAAAGTTAGACATTAAAATGACACACCTTTTACTGCATCTTTATAGATGTCAAGAAATAATTTGAATATTTCACTAGGGAAAACATCTTCATCTGGCAAACGCTGCAACAGAATGACAATTTCTGCCTGACCCAAACCATGCAGTCCATTTGTTGAGAAGCACCAGCACTTTTCTGAGGAATCTTTAAAAAGATAAGATACCACAGTAATGCTGTTTTACAGACAAAAAAAAAAAAGGCTTGATTCAATGGAAAAGAAGATGTGCAATACTTACATGTTACTAGCTTAACATTGACAAGCAAGTTTGCATTTAGAATAAAAGTCAATGGATTAGGACCTCCTTCCCCAAGCAGCAAGGTGACCTTTTGGTGAAATGGATGTTCCTCCACCACAAGATCTAAATAAATTAACACATGATTTAGTTCAATACACCAGCCAGTGACTGAAACCAAGGATTAGTCCACTGTATGACACGTCATCCCATCCTCCTTCCCTGGTAGTTATTCCCAAGCTTTGAACAGCTACAGACCAGCTAGTGAACAGCTTACCCTCAGATTCAAGGAACAAATAAAACTGAAGCAGCAGCTTTTAACAAAGGTGCAAACAAGGGCTACCATTCCTTTGAAAATCCCTGACTGAATGGGTGCTGACTCCTCATCTATACCCTGATTCTGTCAGGTACCACTGATGAGCACAGCCACCACTATAATGAATTTAAGGGGTGAAGCATTCTCCTCATAACATACTGACCTTGTTAAAAATGCACAGTCATTATCCAACCAGCCAGTATGCAACAAATAAATTACATGAGAATTATATTAGAATACAAATTGCGTGCACATGACTCTATATTTAGAATTCTGGGATCCTGGGAGGTGTCCCTGCCCATGGCAGGGGGTGGCACTGGATGAGCTTTAGGGTCCCTTCCAACCCAAATGATTCTAGGATTCTACGAGTAAATATTAAGAGTTTTCTCAAAATTTTACCTTTGCCTTTTTCACCCAGTGGAGGCAGCAGTGGGGGCAGCTGGTCACCATCAGCAAGAAGGCTGATCTCTCGTCGCACCCAGTTTTCCACCCCACACAGTGCTCTGTAACTTGAAGCACTGACAGGCACATCCCCTGTGCTGTGATCCACTGAGCTGGGCCTGCTCTTCTCAGCCTCTGCAGGAGAACACTCTTCAGTTCCTACAGTGACAAATTTGTAACTAGCTGCCACCTCAGTCTGGCCTGGAGTGGCCTGCTGTGCATCATCTGAAGGAACAGGAGGATGTAATTCCTCCATTCTTGTAATCCTATCAATTTCTTCCTTCAGTTTTTGATTTGCATCAGTTACTAGGTCATCTTCCTCTGGGTTTGCAGCCTGTGAAGAAGAAACAACAACAACAAAAAATATCTACACTGTCTCACAACCAGCTAAACTTTCATGATTATCATTCTAGAAGCACAAAGAGAAAGAAATCTATCACAAAAGGTGAGAATACATTTCCTCCTAATAAGAAGAAAGCCAGCAAATCTCTCCTGGATCCTCTTCTTTTTTTTGTTTAGGAGACACAGAAGTGAAGATGCATCACTCTCTGCTTTGTTTGGCAACACAAATTCAGATGGGAGGGCTGCAGACTGTCCTTGCAGCACCTGACAGTCAGGTGTAACACAGTCAGCACTCCAAGGAGCCCCTCAGGAATCTGCTGTTAGTTTCCCTCACTCACAGCTAATGAACACTGGCATCCCTTGGATCAGCAGTTGAGTACTGCCAACATATTTCTACACTATTTCTACTATTCTACTAATAGCTCAAGTGTTCAGTCTGAATAATTTCTTTGTTTGGAGTCAAACCTATGCTGCTCCCCCAGTGAGACAGGTATGACAAGCTGTGAACACAGGTACATTAGGATGGCAGCTGTCATGAAAAAACAAAATTAAAAAAGGCAACCCCCCCAAAACCCCTCCAATGGACACAGAGATGCATGTAATCTTTTGTTAGACTTCCATCCTCTGTCCAGAGGGAAGACTTTGTCCATACAACAAGAAAAAAACCTGACAACTTCATGTTTGGCCTGTAGCAGTTCCCCTGGAGTCCCATCAGCTTACAGCAAATCCTCCATTTAACGAATATGCTGCCAGAAAACTTCAAAACGCCACCAACCCCAAAGGGAACACTCCACAAAAGCACAGGCAAAAACATCACTGAATTGGCCAATGATAGACTTCTTCCCCACGAATTTGCTTGCTGGTGTTTCCTACCACTTGGCACTTCTGCCCTTCACAGCACACTGTGGCAGCACTTTCAGGATTTTGTGCTGCCTTTGCTTCAGAGCTGCACTGTGCTGGTTTTGTCTGAGCTTCTGAGGCTGCACAGAAGAACCATCAACTGTCTCCCACTCACTTTGTCCATGCTTTGAGTTTTAGACAGTGCTCATCTTCCGCAAGTGCCAATATCCTCTTCTTTCCCCAAAATGAAAGACAGGCTATATCTTTCCATCACTCCAACTTTTTTTGATTTGATTACTACTGTTTTCCCTAAATAAAACCTGATTTACATGTTACACATCTGATAAGTGTTCAGATCCCCCATACACAAACACTAATTATCTGTTTTTTTAGCTTTATCTGTATTTTTGAAACTTTTGAGTGCTGTCAGGATCATGGAATTTATGTTATTACTTGAGACACTGCTTCAGTGCTATGTTTTATCTTACAAAGGCTTCTCCTGGGGAACTCGCTAACTCTTTCCACAGCAAACTTACACCTCTTATTTGGACTTTAATTTAAAGTGCAGTTCATTCAACATCATGCATATGACTCACGATAAAAAAAAACAAAATCCCTCTCAGTTCAATATTAGTTCACACTAAAAGCAATATGCAGATTTTGTTGCACCCTATAATGTGGTATTGCAGGGCACTAAGCAACTTGTGGTTAGTCCAATCCATCAGGGAAACTATAGCAGGCCACTGGAAAAAAAACAAACCACCACAAATTTCTTCTATAAGCATGTTGCTAATGACAGGCTTCACAACTGTAGCTGAGGCCACCTTCAGAAAAGTGGTTAATCAAACACTGTGTACAAAACAAACTGCTTTGGAGAATTTTCAGCCACACCAGTTCTGAAGTTCACAGGCACCTCAAACCAAACAGGGTTTTCCTCTGAAAACTTTGCTTGGTTTTACTCAAATCGAATATTGCTACTGTGTTTTTCAATCCAATGACTTCACAGCCCCCGCCAAAAAGACTCAAATATTGTTTCAGATTCCAAAAGCTGTGAATCAGAAGTCATGGTCTGTAAGGGGCCCCATCAGTAGCAAGCAAAGGTCTCCCAACATTAATGCAGCTGAACCATCCTGACTCCTACCGTGAGCGCCTCTGGCAAGTCTGGGTTGACTGGGCTGGACTCCTGCGACCTCTTTGCTCCAGAGGACAGTTTTGCTGTGTCTGCCACTTCACCATTTGGCAAAATACCATCTGCAAACCAAACCCTCCTCTGTTCTCTGGGGCAGAGCCCTGGGATAGGGTAAAACAACAACTCCGTATTATCGCACTGCTCCAAGATCTGAAAGGGACAAAAATTAAGCCCCTTCTCCCCACCACATGCACAGACAATCTGTTTACTGGAACGAAGCACAGGTAGAGGTTCATATCAGCCAGTGTCCAATCAGGCAAACATATGCAACAAAACCTCTCACTTGCAGAGGAAGCAGCCCTGCTGCAGTTAAATCTATCAGTTCATACTACAGAAGGCACTTCCTCAATCACCCCTCTGTAATGAGATAAGAATGAAATGCATACCATAACCAAAAGATGAAATACACTCTAAAAAAGCTGAGCAATCACTTTGTTTTAAAATGTATTTTCTTTAAAGAAGGTCAGATGTTTAACAGAAGTGGAACAAAGACACTAGTTAGCCACTAATAATTTCTATTTGCACAGAGAATGAACTTTTGTTCCTCCCTTGTAACTTCTCCCTGAACAGCTACTTTTTGTTTTTCCTGTAAGACTGGCAGTCCAACACAAGCCAGAGCTCTCCCAAGACATATAAAAATTATAAAATGAACACCTACACAAAAAGATTTACAATATAAACAGAGAGGGCAATCAAAAAAAGTAACATCCGCATTTCATAAATGGAGATTTAGGACCAGTTGGGCCTAGCACCAAAATTAGGAAGCAAAAGTGTTTCCATTCAGAGAGTTCCTGTTTCACACAAAAAATACCAAGTATAAATCCCAGATGTGATAAGCAGCTCTTTCCAAAGAGCCTCTCTTAAGTGCTAGATGTATGCTATATTTAGCATCTGTACCTTCAAGACCAGGCTGTTTAAGTGCCGAGATAGGCAACAATGCAGATGGTGAAGGAGAGCTGGCACTATCAGGAACCTGGGCTTCCTCCATAGGTGGAGCAGCAGAAGAATGTTCAGAGGAGACACTGGAATTGGGGACAGGACCAGTTGGACTCATCATCCTTTCAAATGCCTGTGCTAAAAAAATGTGGTTAGTTTTTAAGATCTCACGATTAAATTTCATTTGCAGAGCAGTACTGTGGGTGGGTAGGGGATTTTTGGCAGAGGCAATGCACGGTTTGTGATCTACTTATGAAAAATAAACACTCAAACTGTTGTATGGAAGAGAATTTAGGTTTATTCTCCAGCTGCATAATTGCCTAACTTCTCATGAGAGAAAGAGACCTCCCCTTGTCCATCCTGGCAGCACTGCAGTGAGTGGTCACCTGTGACCCCCAACCTTGGGGCAAGCACGTGTCACATCTAGCAGGTTAAACTCCATTCAGGTGGCCTATTAAAAACCTGACATGTTTTCAACTTGCTATTTACATACTTATCTACAGGACCTCAGCTGTTTCTCCTGATGTTTTCATAAGCATCCGTGCTTAGTTTCTAGTTAAAAAAAGGTTACCTGGTGAGTCATTTACTGCAGCCCTGGTAAGTGACTTGTAAAAACACCAGGACAGGAAGCAACATAAAGTGGGCAAACAACGTGTGAGAACAAGCAGGGATGAGGCCTTTAAACACACAGAGGGCTACTGTGGAGGGAGGATCACTTCTGCTGGACTCCTGTCACAGATGACTCAACAGGAGAAATTGTATTCTTCTACAACTTCCTATTTAGTCCCATGGAGTTAAAAACTACTTTTTTTTTTTTTTTTATAAAAAACCAACCATCTTGAGACTCAAAGTTCAAAATAAGAACTGGAACCCAACTAAGAGGTACAATTATTCTCTTCATCCCTCCATCTCAGAAATAGGAAAACATACACTTATTAAAGTAATCAAGCTTCCCAAAAAGAACAAAGGTTAAAGAGATATTTCAATGATTACTGCAATTACTCAAAAAACCCTCTTTACCTTTATTAATATCATCATAACAGCCAGTGCAGACTCTTGCTTCCTTCTCCATGTATTGCAGTTTGCATTTTCGTTTGCAACAGCTACCACAAAAAACCTGAACCAGAAAAGGATTGCATGAAATATTATAGGCATATTGCACAGTGAATAGAAAACTCCTCCAAAACATACACTTGCTTCATTCTAAACCATCTGCAGCCTTATATTCAAGCCTCTATCTTAATCCCCCACAAAGAAATCTTCAGGAAAAAAAAATTAACAACCAAGAACAAAACCCACAATATATACCCAGCAGAAAGTAGCAACGTGGAGGACACAACTGAAATGATATTAAAATCCTTATGTGGAATGATGAAAAGAATTTCATGTTGTATCCCCTATCCCAAATTCACTCCTACTTCTGCTCCTCCCGTTAAGTATCTTAGATTAACAACAGTGGTAGGGTCAAGGACTGAGAGCCAGAGCTGGGATTTGCTCTGGTGCTCTAGGGTCATCTCTGCAGCACCGTGTGCTCACCAAGGCTCTCAGTAAGACTTCGTCAGTTTCTCAGCCACTCCAGCTGCCTCTTTCCCCTGGGACTACGGGGTACCCAGTGCTCCCAGCCCCCAGGCTGCTGGGACAGCTAAGTGGGCTCTCCTGCTCCCTCAGCAAGAACAAGCAGTGATGCCCCCATGTGACAAGCTCTCTTCTGCAAAGTATTGTCAAAGAAAGCTACTTTGAAAGAACAGAATATGCTCTTCTATTCCAACACGGTACACATCCTGTCTATTTTTAAGCAGAAGCAGGGGGGAAAGAGTGTCTCATTAGCCTGGACAACACCTGCACAATCCCATTCAAAGAATTATGTCTTTAGAAAAGCTGTTTTTTTACAAGAGTTGCCATAAATATCTGGAGCTTTTGTCACTTTCCCCTTATGTTCTTTCAAGGATGATCTGCAAGTTTTTAACGAGTCAGGCCATTTTTAGCTACATGCAGACTCCTTTACAAAAGGTCTTCTGAAACCCCTAAAGCTCTTCTCTACTCCTAATTGCTCCCAGTCCAGAAAAACAAAGTGGATCAAGGGGGGAAAAACATCCCAAACAGTAGCGGCATAGGAAAAGAAAAAGTTATTACAAGTAAACTCCTCTAAGCAGAAAAAGTCATTCTAAAAACAGTGAAAAGCTAAAAAAAGAAACTATTCCAGCTGCTTCTGGATTAGGGCCACAGGTAATTTGCCTCACCAGGAAACATGCATGCTCAGTACGTACATTAAGAATGTAATTGATGAGGATTAATTGCTTATCAGTTGTAAGCCACTTTAGGGCTTCAAATGCCAAGCAGCACAATCCCCTGCAAGGAGTATTCTCCTCATGCCCTCGGTGACACTGGGACCTGCCGGGGACTGCAGGAGGATTAATCCCAATGCACCTAAAAGGTGAAGGCAAACTAAGGGACAGGAGAAAGGAGGTGAGTAGCAGGCTGTTGAGCCAAGAAGTGGGTTCTGGTTGAACTAGGAAGAACAAGGGTACCACAACAAGAGACAAACACCTGGACAGTGGAAACGCAAAGTTCTCTGGCCTTGCAAGTGCTGCAGATGGGAGAGAAAGCAGGGGCCACTAACTTCACACTTTCCTCCAGCACAGACGCCAGAATCCACAAGTGTTGCCATTTTCATAGATAAAAAAAGATGTAGGATTACAGGAATCCATAAAATTGTCTTCTAGAATAGTCCACAGAGGACAACTGTGAATTCCTGCCAGTTTTCCCTTATTTCCCAAGTGGCTAAAAACACAAGAAACAACAGCTTCCCAATGAATGTTTGGTTTGGGATTTTTTAAGACAAAAAAATTTACTATTAAAAAGACAAAAAGTCTTACATGGCAGAAAGTTAAGCTGCACATTCAGAAAAGCTGCAACAGAGCTACAATTGCACAGCACTCCCATATCTGTACGGTTTAGACAACCCATGCTGCCTCCACTCCCACTCCTAATGAAGAGACATGGTGATGCTCCCACTAATGACACTGCTGCTCTACCAAGAGCCCCTCAGCTGATGCACTCACAGCTGTCTGCAGGACTGTGTCGTGAAGGGTCTCCCACCCCCATCTCCAGACAAGGTGCGAGGACTTCTCAGTGAATGTAAAACAGGAACTTGAGCTCAGTCAGTCTTACGACTAAAATGAAACCCACTCTGAAGTACTGTTTTAAACCCTCACAAAACCTCGACAGGATATTCTGGCAGTTAAGTTAAATGGCTTCCAGGTTGGCACAAGGAGTTCTTAATGTCTTGGACACTCCAACTCACACCTAAATTTCAGTTCATGCAGTTATGTAAATGAGCATCAAGCTTTGAATACACAGTGCTAGAAGAGAGGTGGGAAAAAAAAGTACCATGCCTTTCCAGGTGGTGCTTAAAACTGGGGATGCAAAACTTCAGTACTGACACTAGTCTTTGCTCTGTCTCCTCATCCTTAAAGCTTACGGAGCATCACTGAACAGCAGGTCATTAGTACTGCCAGCATTTCCATTTATGCACTAGTGCAAGCCACAGTAGATCACAAGGGAATTCTGAACTGAGTATCAGCTTTGGCATCATTTACTCTCTGTAGAAGACCTCAGGCTGAAAAACAGTTCTACAATTATTCCTTTTGTTGGTGAATCACATACTTTTCCCCTGATATGAATTCCTTAGAAAGTGATACATCTAAACACACAGGAAGACAGATTTAGACCCTAAATCCTTTTGCATTGGTACTGCTGTTACAGCTCCTCAAAGAATGCAACCCCTTCAGGTTCACAGACAGTGCTCTACAGTAAATATACACTTACAACCACTAGTATAGCCACTGGATTCTCATCATCACCACCTCAATTCTTTAAAACATAAATACCTAAGTTAAAAGCTCAATAATGAGCTGATTCAGTATGATTACAATGAAGTAGTCCATCATCTCATCTCCTCTACTCTATGCAGAACTCATCAGTCCAGCCAGTAATGGCAGATAAGAACAAACTGTGTACTCCCCTTTAATTACAATTTTCACAAAAGAGGTCATACGTTTCTTAATTAACATCAGTCTTTTCCAACAGTCTTTAGGTTCCTATGGAGGGAAAATAAAAACTTGTCTCAGTTAAATAAAATACTTTGAGCCTCTCAATATATTGAGAATATTCCTTCTCTTCTGTATCTCGGTTATGCCTAAATCAGAATCTCCATTTCCTGTCAGTAGCACAGGACCCCTCTCCAATAACTCACCTTCCCACAAGCTCGGCAGTGGTGTCGTCTCTTGGTGAAGGTGAACTTGGCCTGGCAGTTCATGCAGTTGGGTGCCTCTGAATCCGGGACCCACAAGGGCTGTTTCCACAGCAGAGCTGGAGGTGTCTTATGGGATTCAGTGCTTTCAGATGCTTGATTTCCTCCAGCTTCAGAGCTGCTTTCCCCAGGGTCAGAATTATTACCAACATTTACACCGGTGTCTGAGAGGGGAGCTTCTGGGGGAACAGAACCAGATCCTTGGTTTTCTCTTTCAAGTTCATTTGTTCTATTCAGTTGTTTCTGGCCAGCAGCACCCTGGGAAAGGTCAAGCAACTGCTTTGGTCTTGCACCTTTAATACAAACATCAGAAGCCAAAGCTCCACTGCCACTCTCAGTGGTGCCCTGACCATGAGACACACTGACTTCTGCTGCAGCTTCCACTTCATCGGCAGGAAGAGATGCTTTAAGGTTACTATTCATGCTCGTTATCTCCTCCAGTTTTGTTTGCACAAGTTCTTCATTGACCTCTGTGAAATCCAGGCTGTTCAGATCCGTTAAATTCCCTCCATATGCATCAGCTTCCCTCAAGTTACCATCATTGTCTGAAGACTTCAACACGCTGGATTGCAGACTTTGTCCATACAAGAAATCATCAAGCTCAGCGTCACTTATTAGAATATCACTTTTAATAACATTCTCCTCCCCAGTCAAGTCAGCCATAACAGAGCTCATGCTCTCATCATAAAAAGTGTCTACACCAACACCATATGGCTCAGCTTCAAGGTCTACAAAACCAGAAGCAAAAGCTTTGATCTGCTGAGAATCACCATCATCAGTTACATTCTCAGCATCATACTGCTCTCCAGCTCTACTTTTTTCTGCAATACTTTCACTGATTTCAGCTAAATCTTCTTGTTTGTGCCAGCTACTATTTTCACAGGATTCCCTGCCAGAGAGATGAGTTTTAGGCTCCCCAGCATGAAGAGTTCCAGCATCACTAATAACCTCTGCCACTGCACTTTGAGGTAGAGGACTAACCTTTTCTTCTGTTACAACTAATGAACCACACAGGGACACAGGAAGGGAAAGACAAGACAGAGATGTCTGGACATCCTCAGCTAAAATACACGAACTGGAAACACTGCTTAGTATCTCACTACTATTAAGTTCTTCACTATCTACATTCTCTTCTGCTACTTTCTTTTCCAATTCTACTTCAGCTCCTATTTGACATGAGGAGCCTGGTAAAACACAATTTCCAGGCAATGTTGCATTGCTTTTGTGGAACTGCTGCCTCTTCGGCAGATCTGAAGGCATGGAATCACCACTACTCCCATCGTTTGGGTCTACCTTTCCTACGGCATTTCCTCCATTCACCTCTTCACTCACTGCAGAGCATGCACTGTCGTCTTGTGGTTCACGGGGCAGTTTTTCACAGGCTTTCTCATCTTTGGGACTGTGTGCTTTGTTCAAACTCTGTGATGTTACAGGGACACATTCAGTATCCAGGGGAGCAGTTTGTCCAGGCTGGTCAAGAACTTCATTGCACTTCACAGGTTCTGTCCTGTCTTGATCATCACACGGATCCAGGGCTGCTCCTGCTAAAGCAAAATTATTAATCTCCCCTGTTTGAAGATGCCCTGAATCTTGTAACACTGCGTCCCCATCACTCTGCTTTGCGCTGGCAGCAGCACTGCAGCCAGGTGATGACACACGAATAGCACCAGGGATACAAGACACGCCACAGCCAGCGGGCCCTTCGCTGCACTGGAAGTCATCCAGCTGCAACTTCCGAGTCCCTTCACGAGCAGCCACCGAGTGGATTAAATTTGCTGTGTCATTGACAAGATCACACACAGGTACACTACACCTTCCCAGGTTGGAAGCCTGAATTTCATGTAGGGGACCACTGTCCACAGTGGACAAGAGGTCAGGTCCAGCAACACCCTTCTCTTTGGGTGGTGAGTAACTGAGCACATCCCTTGTGCCCGCAGGGGCATAGAGAGAGGTCTCCTCTGGGGCAGGACATGTGGCAGGATCCTCTGGCAGGTCTCGTGTGGGGTGTGCATGCTCTAAGCAATCCAGGACTGAAGAAAGCTTTGAGTCATATGGATTTTGAGGTGTTCTGAAGCACTCACATTCATCTATTTTAAGCAAGAAGAGATCAAAAGCAAAGTTTATAAGACTCCTCTCTTTCCACAGTGTACTCCCTCTCAATCCCATCTATTCATCAATACAAGCTTTTACTTAGCAGATGCTACTTTCAAACTCCATGGTAACAGTCATTTGACCATGTACTTCCACGAAAAAGGCAGTGCAGAAACCAACCTGTATTCTGCTCAAATTCATCAAGCAGTTTGTCCAAGTCACAGACTGCAGCTTTAAAGTAACTGTCCATTCTAGTCACAGTTCTGGTGAAGCTTTAGCCTTCTTAAACCTACAGAGAAAAACATAGCATGTAATTCAAAGCGTGTTTTGTTTACAAAGCCTAAGTGTTCACATTAGACAAGAGCTCATGTGAGGCATTTTTCAATTTTTATTAACACTTTGTTCACTTTCCATGTAAACAAACCCTAAGCACAAACAGAGCTGCAGGCTCCAAGTATCCTGGACACGCTCAGTGTACTCAGCACTATGAACAATACACCCAAAATTTCACTTCAAATCACAAAACTGAGGCTACTTTAAAACAATAAATGCATCTGAAAGCATCTGCTATGGCATTACAATGTCAGCAAGTTTAAAACCAGAAGGAATATTGGGATCTTCTAGCCTGACCCCATATACATTTTATGCCACACAGTTCATAGCCGAAAAACAAAAAACAAAATGGGCAGTTATTACCTTTCAACACAACTGAACTGTTTAAATAATAATAAAAATTAAAAGTCTAACATCGTAATTCAGGTCATCATTTCTGTCCTACTCCAAACATAAACAATGATGCTCCTAGGACCCCAAGAACACAAACTCTTATTACAGAATTACCAGCTCATCAGAAATCTATTTATTAGTCAATCACATTCCCCACTGCAAAACACCCTGGTTTATTTGTTTAATGAACCTTTCCAGCCACTCACTGTTATTCCTTTTAGGTCACTCTGAATTGCTTTCCAACTGCACATCTTTTTTTCACGGCTGAACACCCATACAGTGCAACTGCCTATCAAAAATCAATATTTACACTTCCTTTGAGCAAACTGAAGGGACTGAGATCCATTCAGTCTAATGTCTGGAAACTACACCTGCAGAGACCTGTCTAGTTTTCCTTCTGCTTTCACCGGTGCATTCAGTCTCTGCACTGGCTGACTTCACACCCTACCCCAATCCAACTGGAATTCTGACCACCCAGTCATGTCCAGTCATTCTTCCAAAAGCTCAGAGCCCAAACAAATACTTAAATCCTCTCACATTGCTTGTGCCACCCTGCAGCTGCAGATGGAGATCCTACATCTTGCCTCCCCCCTAGGATCTAAGGTTTCCCCCCACTGAATAGCTCAGATCAGGAGTGCTAATTTATATTAATATGTAATTGTTCACCACACGTGATGTAATTATTTACCATATTAATATGCATGTGACAAGAACACTTTACGGCAATGTGTAGCTCAAACAGAGACCTGCAGAGCGTAAGAAAGGTGAAACAAATATGCAGTAATGCAGTTGTTGGTGCCCAAAATGAACAATCTGAATATATCACTGTTTTGATATCCACGGCCATTAATTAGTCACAGCCAAGATCTCCAGGCTGCACTCTAATACATGTCCCTCACAGCTGTCTAGAGGGCTCGAAGAGCAGCAAGCACAGATTTAGTGCCCCATCTGAATACAGATCTTTCCTGTAACAATCACGACCTCCCGGCAAGGGGGATGCAACAACATGAACTGGAAGTTATTTCAATTAAGAACCTTACACGATTAACTGGTTTTGGTGATTCACTGAGAGACATCAAAGTACAGGTCCCTTCCCTAAAGCACGTATCTGTGGACAGTCAATAAGCAAACAGACCACATAAACAAGAAATATTGAAGGGTTACAAGAAAACCGGGGATCAGGAGATGCGTAATGCTGATTTGTGTTCTCTGTAGGTATTTATTATACAATCTCACCAGATATCACAGATATCAATAATGACAGCTTCTAAAAACCAAAATCCTTTTATATTTAAAAAAAGAAATATAGAGGAGAGCCAAGTAATTGTTTCATTGACCTTCGTCTTTTACTTAAAAACACCTACAGAATATTGTTTTGCACTCTTGAGAGATACACAACAAATTCTGATTTAAGCATAAGGGCATTATTAGATTACAACACTATCTATTATTAGATTATAATGCTAATTAGAAGGGTGCATTGATGCCGTACAGCATTGGCCCACTAAACTCTCCAAATAAAGGAAGAACTCAATGCAAAGAACTGTAGAACTAAAATCATATGCAAATATTTACATCTATTTAATACAGATTAACTCACTTCAACAGAGAGCTCAGAAAACTATCACACCTCAGTCTGCCAACCCAGCAATGTTGTTTTTTTCAGCTAAATCTATTTTTGAAATAAAATGGTTATTTGACTTGGTAAAGAATTTTGAATAACTAACCTAACCTCGAAAAACTAGCATTTATATTACTCCTAATTTCATTACTCTTTCCTCTAATTTTTCATAGGTTTTCAGGTTTTCTGCAATAGGCCTACAAGCAAAAGACTGAAACCCACAACAAAATCAAAACCTTCAAAACAGGGCAGACCAGCAGTAACCCCCTGTCTCTCTTGCACCTCTCTGTCCTGCCTCCATGTGTCTGCATCACCAAATTGTAAAAGCCTTCTAGTTCCTCATGTTTCAAATCCTCTCTCCGCAAGATGAACAAGTTTTCTTTTCTGCTGCTTGGATTTGCCTATAGCCTGTCCCAGTGCTTACATTAATGGCTTAGAAGCCATGAAAAAGCTCTGGTGACACGTTTTTATTAAATGGCTGCTTGCTTCCCTGCGTAAAGGGTCAGCATGAACCATGTGCTTCAGCAAACTGCATTTGTTCTGAACAGATTCTTTTAAAACTTACACTTGCAACAAAAGATTTACACTATATTCTAGCTATCAGGATCCAGGAGCATCAGCACCATACATGTTTTTTAGGCAGGCAGAACTGCTGTTTCCTGAAAGTGTTTTTTAGAGCTCTGAATGCACCCACTGGACGCTCTCTAAATGGGCTCACAGATTAGTATTTTTTAAAAATAAACCTAATGCTTATAACTTCATCTGAGGCAGTAAGTCCCTAACAGTGCAAGGAGACATACAACTTAAGGCTCTCACCAGCTCCACTGTATGGAATTTTTTTCCCAGACTTTTAAACGATATTTAGATCACTGTCTGTTAAAGACTATATGCTTTCAGGTAAGATTAAATATTCATGTACAAGGAGACTTGAAGATAAAAGAGCAGTCCACCTCAAAATGGGAAAATAATAATCAAAGCACAACATGCACTACCAAAGAAGTGCACAGTGGATGTGCCACTTCTCCAGATAAACCTCTGGTGTGTCTCTAAACAGGTTCATCTTAGACCTCCAACAAATGGTCTGACACACTCCTAACAGAGCACTTCAAGCTGCACACAGACCTAGGAAACAGTGGCAATAATTCTACCACATTAAAACTGTTAACTATTAACTGTGGAATGCAAATCCTGAGATCTCAATGGCTGTACTGATTGCAAGCGTGACAGGGCATTTAAAAAACACTTCAACACGTCTTTTATATCCTTTATAAATTACTTATCCCTTCTAACGTAATAGGCACATATTCCAGAGTTCAAAACCAACATTCCACTGGGGATTTCTCAACACACTCTTATTTAAAGGAGAAGATAACACAAGGCTGCCGGGATAGAGTGGCCAGCTTACGGGATGGATTGTCAGGGCTTTTTTCCAGATACAGTCTCTATAAATGGAGGCAGTTAGCAATGTTCAGTGGTGATAATTTGCAAAACATAATGGGTAAGTTAATTATTACCAACTAACCAATTCAAGGTCTGAAGACAAGCTACCTTTTGGTGTCTAAGATTCCCTGAAAACCACTCTCTAGTGTTAGCACGTGTGGGCACCAGCAGGTCTGCAGTTTGTTACAGCTGATGCCCCCTGCAGAGGCCAGGCCTGCTTTTACACAGAACTCACTGAAACTGCACAAGCTGGGGTGTAGAGGCAAAGGAACGCACAAACAGGGGCACACGGGCGTCCACTCCAGAGAGATGACCACAGGAGCCACCTTTATTCTGACTACCAGAACTGAAGTCCTTTTGCTCACTGCAGTTACGTTGCTTCAGCTCCATCACTGCGTTTAATCATTATACTTAGCCTGAGCAGAAATCGGTACTGAGGATTGTAACAAGATTAAAATGGGTTTTTCCACCTTACCACCCCAGCAACTACCACAAGTAGAACAAAATCTCCAATACAAACATGACCACTAAGCACTAAGTTCACAGTGAAATGCTCATGGAGCACAGTGTGCCTCTTCCCCCACACTAAGGGCACTGAAGGAATTAACTACCAGTTTTTTCCTTCTCAGCCCCCTCCCATACTACCACACCATAAACATCCCATACGCTTGAGGCCCTATGGACAAAAAGTGTCAGGGAACCACTGCCCACAGAGCTCATCAGCAATCAACCTGATGGAGAAGTTCAGCACAACTGAACAAACCCTGTGTGCAAAACTCGAATGAGAACAAAAATGAATCTTGCTGATCAAAACAACTTACTGTCCAAACCAAAAGCCGGGGTGGCTGCTGCCACAGCCAAGTTTAGGAGCTGAATCACGGGGTGAAGAGAAAAGCTGCAGGACTTTTTCAGACATATAAGGACAAGCTTACAGGACACACCACAACAAACAGTCCTGCTCAAATAATGCCATTCCTTTAGCTCAACAGAGACTCTTCAGAAGGACAGAACATGACAACATCACCACCTGCACAGCTCTATCCCACACCACCTTCAGCTTCTGAGGATTTTCTTTCATTCATCCACCCGTAAAACCCTGCTCCCCTGACCTGAGAGCGGCATTACTCACACCACCCAGAGAATCACAGAATCCCTGAATTATTAGGGCTGGAAGGGATCTCTGGAGCTCCCCCAGCCCAAGCCCTGCCCAGGCAGGGTCCCCTGGAGCAGCGGCACAGGAACGTGTCCAGCTGGGCTTGGGATGGCTCCAGACAGGGACACTCCAGGCCCTCCCTGGGCAGCTGCTCCAGGGCTCTGCCCCTCCATGGACACAAGTTCTTCCTGCTGCCGGCCTGGGACTGGTGCTGCTTTATTTGATGGCCACTGCTGCCCGTGCTGTCCCTGGCACCACGGAACAGAGCCCGGCCCCATCCTCTGGCAGCCCCTGGAGGTGTTTGTGTGGATTGCTGGGATCCCCCCTCAGCCTTCCCTTCTGCAGCCTGGCCAGGCCCAGCTCCCGCAGCCTCTGCTCATCCCAGAGATGCTCCAGACCCCGAACCCTCTCTGTGGCCTCCACTGGACCCCCTTCTGTAGATTCTTCTCTTCTGCCATGAAGCCCAGACCTGCACATAGTAAACTGGAGCTGGAAAACTGACCAGCTGTGTTCCTCAGCAGTGTCCGGCACACCAATGGCACCAGCAGCCAGTCCCAGTGCTGAGGAACCCGCTGGCTGCCCCGGACAAGCACAGCCCACACCCGCCCCATGGCACCAGCACTTCCCTCAGCATTCACCTCTCAGTGACAGAAAATGAGTCCCGAGAATGGCACTGCACCAGGTGCGGCAGATCGCTCCTCAGCGGAAATCACTGCTCCCACAACACCCCATGTCCCCTGATTTGCATTATTAATGAGCCAATGTTCACATCAGAGCAGCTCAGCCGCAGAGCACTGACGGCAGCCAGACTGTGCCAGACTCCCCAGAGGTGTTAATGACCAGGTCTCTGCCGTTACTGCTTGTATTTACACACAGATTCAGCATGTTTTACACTCTGTTAATGTCTGCTAGTGTACAGTGTAAGACTGGCCATCACATTCTATATACCATATATGTATTCTCCATAACCTATAGAATAATCTCATCTACTTTACTTTATATACCATATATATGTTCAATATACCCTATATAACACTCCTCGCATATATATTATACTCTATATACCGTATATAGAAACAAACGGAACGGCACTAAGCAGTAGTATCACTAATACCCCCAAACCTCCGGGGGCAAACAACCCACCCAGGCAACCTCAGTCAGAGGACAGACTCCCACAGGCGCGTCGCCCCGACCTCACCCGGCCGGTTGGGGCCGTCTCCCCTCAGGGCCCGCCCCGGCCCCGCCGGCGGCTCCGGGCGGCGGACTCGACCCTCCGCTGCGCGCACCGCGCCTGCGCGGCCACGCCCACCCCCCCTGCCCCGCGCCTGCGCCTCCCGCCACCGCCGGGGCCGCACCACACGTCTGATTGACAGCGCGCAAGGGCGGGACATCGAGAAATGGGCGGGGTCGTCCCTGTGATTGACAGCGCACGAGCGCGGAGCCGCCGACGGGACGGACGGCTGGAAGGGGCGGGGCCTGCGGGAGGGGGCGGGGCCGCCGGTGCAGGCCACACCCCCTTCGTCCTGCGCCCCGCCGGCAGGGGGCGCCCCCGCCCGTCCGGGTTTCATGTCACACCCCCTCAGGCTCCGCGGTGACGTCACTGCCGCTCCCTCAGACCCGAGGTGACGTCACTGCCACTCCCTCAGATCCGAGGTGACGTCACTGCTGCTCCCTCAGATCCGAGGTGACGTCACTGCTGCTCCATCAGCCCCGAGGTGGCATCACTGCTGCTCCCTCAGCCCCGCGGTGACGTCACAGCCCCCTCAGACCCTCGCTGACGTCACTGCCCCCCTCAGACCCTCGGTGACGTCACTGCCCCCTCAGGCCCTGCAGTGAGGTCACTGCCCCTCCCTCAGCCCCCTCAGGCCCCGCTCCCTGTGTGTATTGATGACATCACACTGCCCGCAGTGACGTCACTGCTGCTCCCTGTCCGTATTGATGACATCACACTGCCCGCAGTGACGTCACTCCGTCCCTGCACTCCGTGGGCCCAGGGAAGGGCTTGGGCAGCCAGCAGACGCTGCCCCAGCAGAGCTGACAGAGGCCTCCCTCGCGCCCCAGCGATGGCCGCTGCGCCCTCGCCATGACGCCAGCCCCACAGTGATGCAACCACAGCACAGTTTTGGGGGTTTCCACAAGGAGCTTCTTTTTTTATAAAGCTGAGCCGCCCCCAGGCGCGGCTACAGTGGGAGCTCGCCCAGCCCCTCAGCCATCCCGCGTCCATCCCCGAGCGCCGAGGGCCAGGAGAGCGACTTTCGGAGCCCTGCTGGGGCCGGAGCGCGGCTCCATCCATGGCTATCAGTGTGAGGGGCTCCGAGCCGACACCTCCGTCCCGTGTGCCCCCCGTGCTGCCCCAGCACAGCCTCCCTGGCCTCGGCCGCCCGCGCCAGCATGTAGCTGACCTTGCGCTGGTGCGCCAGGGCCTCCTCCTTGTCGTTCACCTGCATGGTCAACAGAAAGGAGAGGAGGCCATTTGTCAGCTCGGGGCGTGTAAACCCACGCAAAGGCAGGTGCTCTGAAGAGTTGAACCCAAATACTGACCAGATCTATCAACAGCCTCAGGATTTCCTGGGGGTTGTCCAGCTCCTCCACCTTCCTGCAGTCCCCATCTGACGAGAGCAGGCTGGACAGCTTCTGCCCCAGATGGGTCTTGTTGCCTTGTAACTTGACACGCTCTGAGGAAAACACAAGTACATCAAATGCAGAGCTGCTTAGGAAGGGAACCAGGACTTTGGGATAAAACGGGCACTTGTCAACCTGGATCTGAACGATCTCATCGGAAAGGGCAATGCAAGCTGCAGCTTCTCCCACTGATGGGACATGGCAGGTTCCCACCATGCAGCACTACTCCTGCTGTCACTTAAAGGCTACACAGACCTTACACGTCGGCAAACTGAAAATTCTCTGTGCTCTGTGAAAAATACACTTTTGACACTCTAGTTAAACAACACTTGAAGGTAATTTGTTTCTAAACAGTAAGTAGCCCGAAAAAACCCAAAGACTCTCTGACATGGGCCACTTACAAGTTAGTAAGATTTCTAAAAACAGTAAAATACAATAAAATTATGGAAGGTATGTACCAGGTAATGGAGCCTGAAAGCAATGGTGTCAGTATAGAGGAAACAGCAAGTCAAGGTTATGCTGTTGTAGTGCTACAGCCAGGAGTGCCCAAGGAATCTGGGAGACACACCATACTTCTGTATGTATCTGGGACATACACCAGGAGCCTGGCAGCTCCTGGCCAACGGTCAAAACAAATATATCGTGTTGTTCCTAAAGTGTGCAGCGGTTTTGACCACGATGGAAGCACTTAAATACTTCTCTTTATCCCTTTAGTTTTTTGAAAGAACAAAAGATAATTAGAATTATTCTTACTTTGCAGATTAGGATTCTTCCTGTTTTACACAGGACTTCAAAACTCTGTATTAGCGTAAGAACACTAATAAACACTAGTACTGATACACATGCGTAATAAAAGGTTCATGTCTTGGGGTGACTCTATGATGTGTATTCCCTATTATAAAATATAAAAATGTTTTCCTTAAACATAACAATGTTTAAGGAAAAACAGGAAAAAATCTATTTTATACTCCAGTGAATCACAGAATGGCCAGGGTTAGAAGAGACCTTAAACCTCATCTCATTCCACACCTTCCACCAGACCAGGTTGCTCAATACCCCATTTGGAGCTACAAAAGCCCCAAATATTTTTTCTTTTTGCTTTTCTCCTCCTTCCCCAACTCTTCCATAGAGCTCATGAAATAAACTCTGAAAAACAGAGCAGCACTTGGAACAGCCAGCTGTCAAGTTTTCCTCAGTTGCTGTCCATAGCCCTCAGCCAGCAGCTGAGCCACCAGCCCACATTTAACAGGGAGAGGTGCTCCTGGCTCCTGCTCCCTGCTCTGCCACTCAGCCCCCACAGACACACAGACTGCCAACTACCAGTGCCTCGCAGACGTCTCCAGTTTGCAAATTTTGTTTCCTTCTTCATGTTTATCACTTCTGCCAGCCTCAGGGCCTGGTCCTTCCTCTGCATCAGTTGCTGCTCAAATGCAATTCTGAAGGCATCTGCCATGATATATGCTTCATCCTTACTCTTCTTCAGATTTTCAATCTGGTTTTGATTCAAGGAAAATTTAAAGTATGTTAGCTAATTTGGAAGCAAACGCGGATTTAAAATGAATATTAAGAAACAGACAACTTGCAAGTGAATACAATCAAGGAAGTAGTAGTAGGAACCAAAGGGTTTTCCTGACATGCAAAGAAATGTATTGTGAAATATGTATTAAAGTCCTTACTCTTCATTGTCTGCACATGTTCGCACCACCAGCTATGTACACAACCATCTCTGTGTATTTATTTATCTCTGCACATGCAGAGAGCTTGAGGAAGGCAATAATGTTCCATAACAGCTGGGCCAGGAGCAAAAGGAACAAGAGATTGGAATCTCGTATCAGGGATCATAAGGGACAGGCCAGCACCTATTTTCAAAACCAGTTAGTGAACTGGAACTTCTGCAGCAGGACCACAAGGATGGTTACCACATGTGCAGAGTCAAATACAAATTAGAAGAAAAATTCTAAATCCACACAATCTCATTCAACTGAAAAAAATTAGGAGCTTGAAATTCAGGTCATTGATTCAAGCATGAGGCGAATAGGTATTTTCCAGCAAGATCAGCTTGCTGACCCAGCTGGGTGGCTGTGGGCGCTGATGCCAACGCAAGGGAGGGGTGAAATGCACTGCCAGGAAGGAAGGAAAAGGTTCAGTGCCAGTCCACATGCACAGTGTGTACATTCATGGAGTGCACACACTTAGGGTGTGATCTCTTTTTTTTTAGATTAAAAAATATGGGAAGAAGAAAAAAGAATGCAATTGTTTTTTTGTTAACTAGTAAAGCTGAGTAGATATAATCACAATTTTTCTACCTGCAGAGGTTAGGGCATTACAAGCATCACAAACAAACTTTACATTATTTCTGAGATGGATTCTGGTTGTGAAACACCTGAGTTCGTGTAAGCAGCCCTTGAGTGTTTCTGGTTTTGTTTGGATTGGAGCAGGAGCACCCCCTCCTTGTCCCCACCCAACCAGGCCTCGTTACCTCTTGCTTGAGATGAAGGAGCTGCTTTCGAGTGAGAGCTGCCACTTTGGCACAGGGACAAGGCTGCCCCTCAGCAGTACTGCAGGTGCAGGCTCCGAGCACCGCCAGCTTAAAACCCAAAACAAACCACAGGTTAAGGATCTGCTTACAGACATGCCAGCAAAAAAAACCACCCTGAACCTACACAGGGAGTGTCAGTCAGCGGGAGCGAGGTGCCAGAGGTGGAGGTGATCGCTCCTGACTCACAAGGAGAGGTGTGCTTTTCAGGCAAAACCTGACAGCCGGGTGAGCCACGCCCTGCAGACCTCTCTGGGATATTGCAGCACTCAGTAAAGCACGAGCAAGCAGGGTTTAAGTGCTAGGAAGAAGAAAAATAAGCATCATGGCTTGTGAAAAACAGCTTGATGCTTCTTCTGTCTGATCTTTCTTTGCAAGGCGGAGCAGTAAGAAGAAAACTGATTGACAGTCATGCAAAGGCATGTTCTAATTAGCTAAAAACGGGTCTAAATAAAGGGATATACAATGAGCAATGGATTTTCTCTTTGTATTTTGAACACAAACAGATCTCTGAAGCAGCCACTTTGAAAAACACGTAAGCAGTACTTACTTCAAGACCTGTAAAATCAGTAATGTCACTTTTGTTCAACGACATGTTCTCCTGAAAAACTTTCTGTTGTTTCACATCTAGCATTGCAAGGAATTCCAAGCACTGCTGGTTCAGGACTACAAAATAGAACCAAGAATGAGATTACAAAATTCTGCTGCTCCAATATCTTAATTCCTGAGTTCAACTACACCCAAATGAAGCAGTTTCATAGCTCAAGCATCAGTTTGGGAACATGATGAGAGTGTAGAAGTAGAAACTCATATCCCAGTTGCTTTTTCTTCTGTTTTCTCCCAGAAGTAATGACCCACTTAGAGAGAGACCATTTCCTGTATTGCTCTGCCTCAGGACTGAGTGCTCATCTCCTTGTACACTTAGAAGTCAGGCAGCTGCTCATTCAGAACAGCTCAACATTGGGGAAGTAATGATTTAAGTCAGCCATTTTAAAGCTTTTTGGAAGGCAAAAAAACGGGGAAAGGGACTTGAGCCCTCTGATCCAGTATCTGCCCTGGCTACTTTCCAGTTTAATTTCCAGGATTCTGCACATCCAGTAAGATCAGCTGCCAGTAACAAGACACTGATCCCCACAGGAAGCTTCCATCACAGCTACATCCTGAGTTATTCCTGAAAAACTCTATTCAGAGGAATAGCTGTTGCTGCTTACTTGCATTTTCAGCTTTAAGTGTTTTAACTTCTTCTGTCCTCAGTTTCAATGCCTCCTTAAGAGCTGCATTTTCACAGTATATCCTGCAGAAGTTAGAAAATGGCTTTATTATATATTTAAAAAACTTTTTTAAATGGGCACTCAATAATCTGAGAAACAACCTGTTAAAACACGGTATCTAATATTTCTGCAAATTAAAATTAGGATTACTTAAAAGATGGAAGAAAAAAAAACCAAAAGTGAAAGGAGTTGTGTACTAGGTTTGACAAGATATTAACCATGGAGTATCGTTCCAGCAGTTTTTCTCACTTTGAGTATTTTTTATGGAAAAAGTGGTAGTGTTTTCCCATAACATCTGTACCAATAATCTGCATTATGCTGCCAGAAGCAAATCTGCTGGCCAGGGGCCGACAAGCAAGGTGCCAGTGCTGCTGACCCGGGCCAGCAGGGCAGGGAGCAGCAGGCTGGGCTGTGTGCTCAGCCCTGGGCACGCAGGGAGCACTGCACTGCGCTCACCCTGAGGGTGCTCTGCCCCCCTGGCACCACGGGCTGCTCCAACAGGCTCGCCCTGTTCACGACACCACACCCTCACACGCCAAACCACCCAGGTATCCTCAACTGTGTGTTAAAAAACAAAAAACATCATTCACGTGCAAGCAGGTGGTGCCAACAGCTTTGACAAGAGATCAAAGTGCCACATTCCCATTAGAAATGCTAATAAATTGATAATTATGAACCTCTGAAACACTAGAAATTTCCTACTTCCTGGAAAGAACAAAACTGGTATTAGAGGTGTGACAGCTCTGGTCTGTAAACTTCCTGCAGTCTGAATCCTGTTTTCAGTAACAGCTGTGCCTTCAGGTGTTGCAACATGAGAACACACAATATGCACTGATAATGTATTTTTCCTTGAAGTATTTCCGTCTTGAACAGAACAGTGGCAATCTGATGTCCAAAATGTCAAAGCAATACAATTTATTTGGTGCATCTCCTCAGCTGTCAGCAAATGCAGCCTAGTCTGAATTATTTCACTTGGAAAAAACCAAAGGAAAATGCACATTCTTCTTGTCCTGCTGCCTCAGATGTCAGAAAATGATCAGAAAAGTATTATATGTTTTGCAAAGCAGGCTGAGCCCCTGGCTGTCAGTTTTCTGAAGCTATGTCTCTATCTTTCAACAGTCAACACCAGTTTTGTGGCTCAAAACTGCACAGCTACACTTCCAACCTACTCAAGCCAGGAAAGCCAGCAGCTTTTCAAGAGACATCCCTTGACAAATGTATCCATGGAACAGTTTGTAAACTTTTGGCTTACTCTTTGATTTAAGGTTGAAACATATTAAAATAAAAATACATGCTGAATAATAACAGCAGCAGCAATAATAATAACAAATAATGACAGTAACAACTCCTCTGATGGGCAGACTTCAGAGATACAATTTCTACATGCAAATGAGCGAGTCTGCTGGTCCCATTTTTCAAGGTCTGTTATGTATTATTAGTTTAGTGCCTCTGGCACATTCTTCTTGCCCAACCACACCTGCTGTCCACCCAGGGTGACTCTTATTTAACAAAGAACCTCTTGATCAGCCTTCCTCTAAAGCACTCCATTTTCCCTGTACTCATGCCCAGACCTACAGTGCAAGACAGTAAAGAAATGATTAACCAGGAAATCATATTTCCACGTGCATGCATATACCATTATCTCCTCTGCCTCATCTCCAGTTTAGGTAAATAAGGATAATCAGTCTCCACCTGGCTAACGTCATATGATGAAAAAAAAAAACTCAGCCTAGCAAACCCAGCCTACAGACATATTAACAAAAAAAAATCAGGACAATAATTCCAGAAGTTTTAATTGAAAAATACAAATGTGACTAGTGTGAAAAATCAAAATCTTCCAGAATTTGGAAGGGAGTTGGGAAAATACAAAACCCAGAGAACCTGAGGAAGCAAGTTTGGAACAGAAAACAGATGACACAGAGCAGTCAGTGCACTTTTAAAAAATCAAACAAAAACCCCAACAATACACAGTGTAGGTCAAATACCTGTCATACTTTTCTGTCCACGTGTCTTCTATGTTTTTAAATCTGTCCTGATCAAATTCAATTTCCCATTGCAAAATATTTATTTCCTGTGGAAAACAAAACAAACTTGCAGCAGCACCTTACAGGGCTCCCAGCAGAAGGATGCCAGGGGTGCTGGGTTTGGCAGAGGCCTCGGTGACAATCTGTGACACTGCTAATAACAACTGGGGTACCAGGCACCAAAGTTTCTGCATCACTGACCTCTGGATTCCAGTCTGTTACAGAACTAACGCTTCTAGAGGCCCACAACAAAGACAAACCCAGGCTGCCACATTTCCATGTCCCACTGCTATTGTGTGGGACAGAACAGCAGTGGGAGGAACAAAGCAAAAAGCTGTTTAACAAGGTAGCACAACGCCACCTTCCTCCCCCTCCCCACCTTCCCTATGAAAACTGGGCACCCATTTCTTAGAGCCCTTGGGAAGCCTCAGCTGAATCACTATGGAGTTGTGCAGCTCACTCTGAGCAACTGGAACCCACAACAAACACCATCTGAAAGTACAGGAAGAACTCTGCTAATTCTCAGGTATTATTTGTACACACTATAGCATGAAAAGGTCTAGATCAAAAGAGTGACATTAACATTTCCCCTTCTACTAGAAGGGAATTCCTTTTATAAAACCCCTGGAATTAGCCTCAGGTATACACTGATTTAAATAAACAGTCTGATAACCCCTTTTTAATAGCCATGGGCTTCTCTGTGTGAAGGAAACACCCACACCCACCTTCTCTAGTGTCCTCTTTTCTTCCTCACTTTTCTGAAGCATGGCTTTTGTGTGACTCGTAGCTTTATCAAATACTGCCTGCAAAATTAACAAATAACCAAACCAAAACCCAAAATGCAACTCTGTCAAATACTGTGATTAAATTGACTTAATTTTCAGTTTTACACCCAGAGACATTCACATTCACCAGTGTGCAGAGTTACAAACACCAGCAACTCGCTTGTGAGCCCCAGAGGGTTCTGATTTCAAGTCACTCACTTGCCTAACAAACTCGGGTTTCAATCCCATAACCTCTGCTATTGATAGGGTAGCATCATTTAGCTTGAGATCACGTCTTCTTCAGGGCTCGTGCAGAAAATCACATCCTAAAAACTGGGTTACAACACACCTAAGCCCTGATCCAGGCCTAACTTGCTACAAATATGTGAGGGTATAAACTGCACAACTAGCAATGGGTTATGTAAGCAGGCTAAATCCCAGGAACTGATGGCAGCAGAATTTGTTATGAAAGGGAATAAAAATACTACAAATTATGAACAAAAGAATGACCTGACATTTAAGGCATACTGTCCTCTGGGGCAACAAATGGAGCAGTCAACTCACAGTACTCATGTTTTGCAGCAGGATTATAAGCACTGGCAAAATCTTCAATATAAGGGACTGGAAAAAGGCCTTAATTTTATGTTTAATAGATAAATCCTCAAGAATCCTCAAAGATAAAATTATGATAATTGCTACAACAGTGAAGTCTTCTTAAATAACATACTAGTTCCAGTAAATTGTAGAGGCAAGTCTATAGACACCTGCAGACTCAATGATTTAAATTGCAGCCCTGGAAAGGCCTGGAAGTTTTTGAGGTTTTGATGAGGAGTAGCAAAAGATTTCCTCTGTTTCCCTTGTTAGCACCAAGTGATTTCTGAACAGCTCCTACCATGCTCTGCAGGATTCTTAGGGCTTCATCTTTTCCTTCAAGCTGTCTTTGAGATGCTTCAAGCTCAACTTTCAAAATTTCGACTTCCTGAAGTAAAACAAAGTAGATACAATGAGCAAAAGCCAAGGTACTTTTGTTAGGATTCGACTGTAACAGCAATGTAAATCTGCCCTCCTCAAAAAACAAACCTCTGTTTTACCTGTAGGAAGTCTTTTCATGGGCTCACCTGAGGTTAAAGAACACAGTGCAGATGAAATGTGTATTTTTACAGTGGAAGTCAGCTGGCTGTGATGCCAACACCTCAACACATTTAACCACAGTAAAATAAAAACGTACTGTTAGCTACCTTTCAACAAAAAGGCAGACTAAATATCCAAAGATTGTTTACACTGCAGATTTTCAAGCCCCAAAGCTTGATAAAAAATAAACATCTGCTAGAAAAGTACAGCAATACCTTCCATATTCTCTACATCTCTAAAATACTTTCTCTGCCCTCTAAAAAAAACACCACAAACAAACAAAACTGCCAGAATATGAAGTGCACCCCACACTATGATATTCTGACATAAAATTTCATGAAGCTTCCAACTACCACTTTAATTTCAAGAACCTGTCTTGAAAATCCATCCAAGTGTCTCAACATGCCAAGATCCTCTTGCCACATTGAAAGGAAACGCAGATTTGGAGAGCAGCACCCTGGGCACTGTTACCAACCTCTAGAGCTTCCCGAAGTTGTTGCTTTAGTTCTTCATTTGACACTTCAGTATTAGATTCTGTAGGATTAATAGAAGATACTAAATGGTAAGATATTATAATATTTAAAGGAAAAAAAAAAAAGGTGGAGATTTTACCCTGAAAAGAGGTAACATACAAAGGTGAATTTTCATCTTTGCATTTTGGGTTTTTTTCTTGTGGAGCTAATACACAGATTAAAGAAATACATCAATACAAACTTCAAACACATTGCTTCACAGTCAAAGAAGTGAAATGGGGGAGAAATGTCTGTTGCAAAGAAATATAAAGACAAATGTTCTATAATTTCCTTTAAAATAAACCCAACAAAATTGCCATCTTGATTTAAAGAAATGAATTTTTTTGATTCTTTTCCAATTGTAACTTTTCAACAACTACACTCAAAACAACAGTAGCTAGCACTTTTAGAAGTAGGGGCAATTTTCAAGAGAGAGAGATAGCTCAACTTACTGTGGAGAGGATAATGGGGAATTCTTTAAAGAGAGAAATAAGCAAGTTACACAGAAATACCTCAGTCAGGATATTAAAATTTGTCAGGAAAGTAGCTGGACTGCAATGAACAGCACTGCCTACACTTCATTGTTCTTACAGCAGCATTGCCATCACAAAAAAAAAGAGGAATGCCAATGCAGGTTCTAAAAATGACTTCCTAACCCCTAAAGTAAGCCAATTCACGAATTTCAACTAAAGAGCAAAGAAGATTTTGAATATTTAGCTGCAAGCTTTAGATACCATGTTTAGGAAGACTTGCACTTTCTTAAACCAGGAGTCCAAACAATGCCATCCAATTTCACAGACGTGTATACCCGCATAAATACACCCCTGACAGGATGCTCTCTGCCACATGTCACTTTCAAATGCAAAACTAAACACTTTAAAATTGAGTATTTTACACTAAGAATGGTCACTGCCTCGACCACTGAGAAGCAATTCTGCCCCTGATGTTCTGGGATGAAGGCGGAGGATCCCAGCAGGCAGCGGAACCCTTCAGGGATTTTGGCAAGTGGTTTGAGTTAAACTTGATGACACTTTGTGAAGCAGCTGAACGGCTCGCTTTCACCAACAGCAATTTGTATCATGGTGAATAATTAACTTCCAAATTGCTCTTACCACAGCTATTCTGTCGTGTGGAGCTAGGAGCAGGTTTTTTGAGTGATCCATCGTAAACGCTGTTTCGTTTTGGACCAGGAAGAGCTGCAACATCACTTTCGTCCCCTACCTTTGCTGACAAGGGGGCATTACAAGCCTTTCCAGAGCCCTTCCTAGATCTAATTGAATAGGAATTTTGCAAGTTTTCCCCTTCATAAACACCTCCCGGTCTTCTCCCAAGTCCGTTTCCCAAGTCTCCACATGTCATGTCATCCTCTTCTGCTTCCTCCATCTTCTCCTCCTGCTTCTTTTTCGGGTTTTTGGTTGGTTTGGCTTTTTTTTTCCCTGACCGAAGGCCCTTCACCTACCGGCCAACAGCGCCTCCCGCAACGCCAGTACTTTCTCTGGAAAAACAGGAAAGCTCCGCGTTCACAGCAGCAGGAGAAGCCCCGAGGGAGAAACGCGAGGCTGCAGGCGGCTCGGGGCTGCCAAACCACCGCTGCCGCCCGAGCTGGAGCCGCGGCCGGGGCAGCGCCTCGGGACAGCCCCGGGAGACACCGGGACACCCCCGGGAGAGCCCCGGAGAGCTCGGGAGAGCCCCGGAGAGCGGCGGCCCCGCAGCCCCGACCCACCTGCACGCCCGCAGCCGGCGCTGCCGGTCCCGCCCCGGGGCGGGAGGGACGGAGCGGCTCCGGGAGCGCCCCGCAGCCTCCTCGCAAGGAGGGGTTTGTTTATTTTCCTGTTTATTGTTTGCTGTCTGTGCAGCCCCGTCCCCGGCACAGCGCTGAGCGGCGTCGGGCAGCGTGGGGAACGCGACCCGAGGTTACCAAGCGCGGTCACCGCGAGTGTTCCCCAGGACTGAGCCTGTCCTGACGCCCCAAGAACACCCTCCGCCTGTTTCCTACCCTAGACCCACCTCTGCCCGAGCTTCCGCAGTGCCTGGGCCCAGTTCTGCAGGGAAATTCACTGTTTTTCACCATTTTGGTTCATAATATCATCACATTGCTGTGGCAGTGTTGCTCTGCAAGTGTCACCAAAAAAAAAAACCCCAAAACCAACCCAATAGCAAATTTGGAATAAAAAAATAAAATCGTAAATATGTAACAACACTCTTTACAGCAGCTATTTTTGAGAAAGTTGTTTTACTATCCAAACTCATGTATATAAAGGGTTTATAATAGAGCACTTCCTACAGAATCTTTCACAAGGCTTTCTTTCCAAGCAGCTCCTCACTGAAGAAAGGTTTTCTCTTCCTTGTACAGCCCTGCCCCCCTGGGGCCCAGGCTTTAATTGCAAACAGAACAGAACTGTGACCACGTTTAGGTTTACTGCAGGCTTATCCTGACAAGTGATGCATTTCCTGGGTAATCCTGCAGTGATGTATATATTCCATGACTGGGACAGGGAATGGGGAATACAGAGAAAAAGGGAAAAGAAAGTTTATTGTTAAACACTTCAGACCAGTGCAGACATAGCCAACGCTTCCTTACACACAAAGGAATCTCCAAAGTTCTGTGCAATCATTTTAAAATAACTCTCACATCACTTATTTTCCCTGAAAAACAAAGGACCCACCTCAACTTGTACCAAACCCTCTCTAACCTCAGTGTTATCCTCACATGCCCAAGGCCACAGTGGAGCACTGCAGGTTTTCGTCTCACAACTCCATATCAAACTAACTCCTTTCCAGGACACTGTTCCACCCTCTGGAAATCAAAAGTGCCTCAACTGCCACCACCAGTTATCAGGATTTTAGAGTTATCTTGCAGGTTTGGTTTTAATTGTAAGGTCAGAAGAATTCTCAGTCACTGAACACAGCTCCTGCTATTCAGGGCGACCACGTCACCTTCATCCTTTCCCTCACTTGTATCAGTTCTGCTGCTGCCTCTCCAGGGTGCTGTTACAAACCCTCACCACCTGGCTACTCTGAACCTTCTCCTACTCCCCAGCTATGTCCAGTTACAACAAAATTCATTTGCGTTGTTCATTTATAATACAGGAATTATGAATACCATTTATTACACCCTCCCTCCCAAGAAGAGATCCAGCAGTTACTGTTTCACCCAAAGTCAGTTGTTGTCCTTCATCCATTGCTCAATCCATTGCATAATCTGATCCAAATTTCTCTCTAGGTCCTCTGGAGTGTTGCTGGGTAACTGGTGCACAATTTCCTTTTTATATGACAACACAGCCTCCTCATACAGAGTCTGAAAAATTTCACACTGAATGTTGTCTTGCAGCTTCTTCCCCGTGTAGCCCCTAGAGAGCAAGAGCACCAAGAGACAGTCTGAGGCACAGAGAAAACGGAGGCCCTTTTTACAGAATCAGTGATTTACACCCGCAGTGAAGTCACACAGCAGCCTGTGACTGCTCCTTTGCCCCAGTGACACACCTGCTTTCCAGCCTGTCATACAGAAATGAGTTTTCCGTGCGAAGAACGAACACGATGTGGAACCAGCGCTCGGGGAAGAAGTCGCAGCCGTGGTAATCCACAATCACTCCCCCCTCGCTCATCCTGTCCTCCAGTTCATCAATCACCTGCACAGGGAACAGGCAGGGGCAGGCTCTCCTGGCACTGCACAGCCAAAACACAGCGAGGCTGGCTCTGGGGGCTGGCCTTACCCTGTCTTCATCCAAAATGGGGCAGCCGTACTCCTCATCAAAGCCTTCGTACAGCTCTCCTAAGGCACAGAACCCGCCCATGGGTGAGGGGTGGCACAGCAGTTACAATTAATGTACATTGTTACGTCTGTCTCAGGAGTTTGCAGACCAAAGACAGGGCTCAGGGCAGGCAGGGAACACCTTGTTTACAAATCCATCTAAGGATCAGTTTGTTATTTATCACTCAGCACCGAGTATGCTGCTACATAAACTCCTGCTGAAGTAAGTTCATTTAATATATAGAGAATCACAGAATAGTTTGGGTGGGAGGGACCTTAGAGCCCATCCAGTGCCACACCTTGCCACCACATCCCACTGTCCCAGGCTGCTCCAAGCCCCAATGTCCAGCCTGGCCTTGGGCACTGCCAGGGATCCAGGGGCAGCCACAGCTGCTCTGGGCACCCTGTGCCAGGGCCTGCCCACCCTCCCAGGGAACAATTCCTGCCCAAGAGCCCATCCAGCCCTGCCCTCTGGCACTGGGCAGCCATTCCCTGTGTCCTGTCCCTCCATCCCTTGTCCGCAGTCCCTCTCCTGCTCTCCTGGAGGCTCTGGAAGGTCTCCCAGAGGCTTCTCCTCTCCAGCTGGACACCCGAGCTGTCCCAGCCACCAGACAGACGTGCAGGGGCTCCCGGTGCCCGGGACACCCCCAGCACAGTCAGGCAGAGCAGGACGTGCCCCGTGCCCGGGGCACTCCTGTGATACAGCACCTTCCTTTGCCAAGTCGCCCACGTTGACGTAGCTCAGCCCCGCTCGGGACGCCAGCTCCTTTCCCAGTGTGGTTTTCCCAACACCCGGCGTGCCTGGAGACCAAATCCACAGGAAAGGGTAAGGGGAGAGCTTGCAGCTCCCCTCAAAGACCGGGTGAACTGGAACCTTTTGACAGCCAGCACTGGAGAGCTCATGTGATGAAAAAGGGGACAAAAAGCTGCGGGACCAAGAGAAATAAGCGAGGAGAGTGAAACAGGAAAACAGGGAGAGAACTCTGGCTGTGCGCAGAAATGTCTCTCATACCTGAGGGTTCAAAGGGGAATCCCAATTCATTTGAAAACCCTCAGGTAATACGGAGGAGCCCCACGCTCTCACGAAGGAGCAGAGCCGCAAAATCATCCCGGGCTGGGACCCCACACCCTAAACCAGCCAGGCTGGAGCCTCACAACCCGAATCACCCCGGGCTGCGATGGGGCCGGGGCCCCAGACCCCAAACCCCAAATCACCCCGGGCCGGGACCCCAGACCCCAAATCACCCCGGGCTGGGACCCCCCGCCCCGAACCACCCCGGGCTCGGCCAGGGCCGGGACCCCCCACCCCCGATGACCCCAGGCCGGGCCCCCCCGCCCCACACGAGGCCGAGGTGCGCAGGGGCGGCGCTCCCGCCCCGGAGCCGCCCCGAGGCGCGGCGCTGCCCACCGGTGATCAGCACGTTGGGCCGCCGCATGGCGCCGCCGCCCGTCGCCCTGGAGACACGTGCGCGGGGCCTCCTGCGCCGCCGGCGCGCGCCGATGGCGTCACCGCGCCGCCCGGCGCGCCGCGGACAGCTAAGGGCCGGCGGAGAGGAAGGGCCCTGGGCGCCGTGAGGGAGCGCGGCCCGGCCGGGACCGGAGCGGGGAGAGCTCCGCGGGATCCGCCGGGACCCGGAGCGCCGAGCCGCCCCCAGTGCCGCCCCGAGTGCCGCCCCCAGTGCCGCCCCCAGTGCCGCCCCGGGCTCTCCCTCCCTCCGGAGCACCGATTCGCACCCAGTCCCCGGGCACCAAGTGCCAGGCCCCGGGATCGGATCTCCGGCGGGGGCAGCGGGGCCGCAGGCGGATCGGTCCCCCCGGGCCAGGATGTCCGGCAGCGGCCCGGGAAGGCCGGCGGAGGTGGGTCCGGGGAGGGGGCTCTCGGCGGCCCGGTGTCCCCTCGTGCGCTCTGTATTGGCAGTGTGTCCTGTTTCAGCGGGGGATGTTCTGTTTCTGGCTGAGAGAGAGATTGAGCTTGGTGCACTGCGTGTGGAAGGGACCCTCCCCGGCCTCTCACGGGGGTGTTGCGGTAACTACGCAAACGCTACTCACACAAAGCCAGTGTGTGTGGAGTAGCGGTGCTGGGGCCGCTGCTCTTTGCCGGCTGCTGAGGCGTGGCGGGCGCGGTGCGACCTTCAGACACACCCTCGAGTCACCATGTGCAGAAGGGACCCCCAAAACCTCCTACAGCCCCGCAAGCCTCCCTTCCCAGAGCCTCCTCGCTTTCCAAAGCCCTCGGAGGGGACTCCGGGTGCGGCTGGATGCAACCCCAGCCCCAGGGCGGCTCACGGTGACTGCACACAGGTAACGGGACCTTGCCCTGCTTTGTCCTGCACCATCAGGGGTGCCAAGCCTGATGCATTTATGCAAATGTGTTTGATAATGCTTAGACAGAGAGATCTTAGTCAGAATTATTCACTGCACGGTACCAGGGCTACAACCACTGCTGGAGTGCACGGTGAAGCAAGAGTTGAAATATGAAGAGAATGAATATTATATCAGCAGTGGAAATAGGAAGCAAAGGCCAGCCTCGATGGTCTTGGAGGTCTTTTCCAGCCTTAACGATTCTGTGAATCTGAATTTTGAAGTAATTGTATTAAAGCCAGCAAAAAGCCATTACTGAGCAGAGATTGATGTTACTCACCCTGACTGTGGGCGTTTGGCTGAGCCCCAAGCAGTGCCCCTGAGATCACATCATCCCCACTCCAGGGCGGAATCCCCACACCCCGCCAAAGGGAAATGTCAGGAGATGCTGCTGCTGAAATTTGGGACGGGGCTTTTCTAGTCTGAGGTGCTGCCCTGTCAGTCAGATGTGCCCAGGCTGTGCCAGCTCAGCAGCTCTGCAGAAGTTCTCAGTGGTGCCCCTCGGTTGTTCCTTTCTCTGGGGATTTTAGCAGCTCTGCCACAGCTTCAGCTCCCTCTCAGGACGCTGAACTTTGGGATGGAGGAGTCAGGCTGGTTTCAGCATTATTCACCCCAAAAGCAGCGTGGCCCCCCTTCTGCATTTCCCACTGGGGGCTTTGCAAACAGGGCCTTGTTGGAGCTGTTTGAGCCCACTCCAGGCACAGCCTCCTGCTGCACCCGGCTGTCAGGCAGTGTTGTGTCTGTCAGGGTAAAATAAACAGGGTCAGCAGCACACCAGCTGTGCTCTGTTGGTTTGTGAGGTGTGTAACCTGTAGGGTTCCCTGGCCCTCTTGGGGATGTTGTGTCTGTTGTGTCACTCACCCTTTCACCCGGGGGTGTTGGCATCCAGCAGTTAACCCTGCCCGAGGGGCTGCCCTGAGGCCCCTGCTGGGGTGTTTTTTGGGCCTTTGAGAGGTCTCTGGCAGGTGAGTCTGCAGCCCTGTGCCGGGGGTGTTGCTCAAATCCAGAATTAAACCCTGGTGCTGTTGGCAGCGCTGCTCCTTGTCCCTGGCAGGGGCTCTGCTTCAGCCCCAGCTGCCCAGTGCAGCAAACACTCCCCGAGTTTGCTCTGCTGCCTCCATAACTGTTCCCTCTTTCTAACTTTTAAACACAAATGGGTGCTTTGTAAATATTTTGTTAAAGGGGGGAAAAAAGTGCCACGTACTGAGAACCACACTGAGACAGTGTGAGCATTACCTTGATGTAAAAGTGGTCTGAGTAAGCTGATGCTGCTTTTTCGTTCTTTTTTAATTCCTTAGGTTGGATGTGTGTTTGTGCAGTTCTCAACTTGTTCTGATGTGCCAGTTTGCTGCAAAATACTCCTGGCACAATGATACAGCTTTTTTTTTTTTTTTATTAATACAGAAGAATCACGGAATCCCAGAGCAGCTGTAGTTGGAAGGCCCGTAAAGCCATCCAGTGCCACTCCCTGCCGTGGGCAGGGACTCCTTCCACTGGACCAGGTTTCTCCCAGCCCCGTCCATCCTGGCCTCGGACACTCCCAGGGATGGGGAAGTGCACACCCGATGAAAGTCTCCCATTTTCTAGAGGCAGCTGTGCCCAGCTCAGGGGAGGAGGGCGCTGCCTTGCTACCCCAGCGTTTGTGTCTCTGCAGGTGACGGATTGGCTGCCGCATGCCTTTGATGACTTCTTTGGAAACGCGAGTGCTCCCCCTTGTGCAGCTCCTGTGAAGGCGCTGAAGGGCAGCTCTGGCAGAGGCCGTCGGCAGGAGCAGAAGGATCTGACCCCAGTGCCAGAGAGCAGCAAAGCCAGAGCTGCTCCCCGGAAAAGAGCGAAGCCGAGCGCTGTGGATCTGCCCTGTGCCAAAGCCAGGCAGAAGCGGAGCCAGTGGCAGGATGAGCTGCCGTGGGTGGAGAGATACAAACCTGAAACTCAGGTGAGAGAGCTCCTCTGAGTGCCACGGTAGCAGTGACATGGTAGGGACAGGCTGTGCTTCTGTCCATGGCCTGCACGGGCCAGGCTCTCCCCAAATCCTGTCTGGGTGAAAGCACAAGGGGTCTGGGCTGGGGACTCACTGCCGGCCCGTGCACAGAGCCAGACTCCAGCCAGCTCTTGCTCTGTAGCACGTTCCCCCAGGCTTCCTGAGCATGAAAAGCTGCTGAGGATATGTTGTGTTCCCAAGCACTGGGAAAACCTGGTTGTGTGGGATTTGCCAAGTTCCGAAATCTCTGCAGTGTTAGAGTAGAAAAAGTAAAAAGGACCAGCTTCAGCAATGGCTGAATATCCTGACACTGACAGGATTGTAGTGTTATTACTTAAAGAGTAGTAAATAGCTCATTGTTTCCTGGCTGCAAAGAATGGAAAACTGATTGCTTGAGGAAACAGGTTGAGATGATCGTCCTTAACTGTGGCATTGCTTCTGCAGAGCACACACGGAACTGGAACACATGCCAACATGCCCATTGATATTTTAGTCAGCATTTATTCTGTTCTCTGTTTTTAGTAGAAACCAAGAGTTCAGTGTAAACTTTCACTTTTTTTAACCTTGTTTCAGAATGACCTTGCTGTGCAAAAAAAGAAGATTGAGGAAGTTGAAACCTGGTTAAAAACGCATATATTTCAGAGGCAGCCAAAGCAGGTAAACTTGCTTAAATCAGCAGCTAGAGGTATCAAGCCATACAAACGAGATGGATGCAATTTCAAGTTCAGAGAAAAACCTCACCTTAGAGAGACAGTGATTGTGTATCTTCTGCATTGTAAGAAAAACTCTAAGAACATGGGTTAGAGCTTGTAACATTTATTTTGGGCTTATGCTCCTAAGACGTGGATTCCGTTTTTCCTCAGAAATGTTATTTTCTGGCATCCAGTCATAAATCACAGCTCTTCAGTATGTGCTTGAAACTGCATTTTATCTCTCCCAGGGTAATTTTTAAGTCTTGTGATGCATTTCCAGTTGCACTGCACTGGTGTGACAGGATGTTTTTAATCTTGATTGGTAGGAGGCATTCTTAAACACAAATTGCCAGCCTTGCCTAGTGTTACCCAGAGCTGGTTCTCCAGTTCAGTGTCTGTTGTGTGGCAGTCACATTCAGTTTATTTACCAGAGGCATTAGGAACAGAACAAGGCTCTCAGAGTCCTGGCCTGGTTCTCTCTGTCTGAGTTCTCAGCAGGTGAATTAAGAGTTCAAAATGTGTGTCTGGGGTTTCTCTGGGAGAGAGGATCATTTCCAGAGAAACTATAGGAGAAATTAAACCAATATTCACCTTCAGCCAGCTGTCAGTCTTTATTTACCACATCTGTGATTATGTTTTGTATCTCTGTGTCAGGGTGGCTCTATCCTGCTGCTGACTGGCCCTCCTGGCTGTGGAAAAACTGCAACTCTGCAAATTCTAGCCAAAGATCTTGGCCTTCAGGTGCAAGAATGGACCAATCCACTCACTTTAGACTTTACAAAGGAAGACTTGAGAAATATGTTTGACCATGGTAAGTATGTTGGGGGTTTTTCTTGTAACCTTTTTTTTCCCTTCCAGTTACTTTTGTGGGTTTTCTATCTTGCATTTTCGCTTCTTTTCTGTCTGTCACATAAGAAATCAGATCCACATCCATGAAAGTCAATTCCTTAGTCTTTAATGAGAATCCTTCTGTGCCTTTGGTCTGGAAAGGGATTTAGGTTTTTTTAGTGTTCAGTCCAAAATAATTGACAATTCAAATCAGTATAGAGAACTGGGCAATAGCCTGGACATGATTTGAACCAAACAAATGATGACAGGTAAGTGTCTTTGCCTGGGTCCTCAGTTGAATTACACCCCTTTAAAAGTTCTGCTGTGTTTGTCACATGATTGCCAAAGGGCTTGTTCAGTGCTGCTGTCAGAAAGTAGCACGGGTGGGTATTAGCTCACGTGGGTATCTATATTTTACTTGGTATAATATAGAATACATATTTTTAATTAGTTTTCTTTTTCAGACTCAAATTTTCATACGTTTCCGAGTCAGGCCCAAGCAGCTCTCTTTCAAGATTTTCTATTAAGAGCAAATAAGTATAACAAACTTCAGATGCTTGGGGAGTCCTCAGAAAATGATAAAAAGCTTATTCTTGTTGAAGTAAGTGAAAACTTGTGAAATGTTGTGTTGAAAACAGTACCTTTTATTGTAATATTGACATGCTAACTAGCTTCAGATGCTGGGTTGGTGTTTCCCAAAGTTTTCTGCCTTACTGCAGATGAGGTCTCCATGACTTTTTGGGTCTCTACAGCAGTCTAGAGCCACGTCCTTCCTGTAGTTATGCCACAGAAACAAGTAGTCAGACAGAAATGGGAGTCTGGTTTGAGCACAGAAATAGGCAACAGAGTATCAAAAAGTAGATCAAACAATATTGAGAAGTCATTCCCATGTTTCTGGATGGTTAAGTTTCTAGAAGGGTGTATATATATATATATATATATATATATATATATATATATGTATATATGTATGTATGTATGTATAAACAGAAAGAGTGGAAAAACCACCACTATTCCTGTTGTTTAATGATGCAGGAGAGTGTGTGGGACACATGAGAATGACCACAAGCAGGAACAGTTGAAATTTAGCACTTACTCCCTGGTCTTAAACAGGTGGTGTTGTTTAGGGCAGAGGTGTGAACTGAGGGTTTGTGGGCAGCTACAGGACAAGGCTTTATTTGTACTTGTCTACAAGTGTGTTTCAATAGCAGTTTCTTTCTGAACTTTTCAATTCTTCACCTGAGAGAAATTTTAGAAATTGATAGTCAGGTTGTCTGTAAACTTTGGGGAACAAAACAGGCAGAAATTCTATCAGGGTAATGTGATGTACTGCAGAATTTAGGAAGCAGAGGCTCGTGTGACTTGTCTTTATGAAGTCACCTTCTTGTGTAGGTCCTGTCACACCTCCCAGGGGTATCCTGCCCTCTTCCCCAGCGGAGCTGCTTCCTTAAGTGTTTGTCCTCTGGGTTAAACCCTTGCTCACAGGCAGTGTGACACCCAAGGCTGTGTCTTAGGAAACTGAGACAGCAAGAAAATATTTCCTTTTAGTTGATCGTTTTCCATAATGAGACATACTATGCTTTGGGTTTGTTTCCCCCTACTGCTCCTCTGTCTGTTAGCAGTGTCAGCTGTGTTAAACTGTAGTTGACAGCAAGCAAACCAGGAATTGAAAGTGTGTGGCAATGTAGTGTGCCATGACAGTCAGTCTGTGGAAAAGTATTTACATCTGAATGTCATGACAGCAGCTCTTTGTTTTGCACAGGATATTCCTAACCAGTTCTACCGAGAGCCTGGCAGTCTACATGACATCCTCAGGTCAGTGGCAAAGAAGTTGTTAATTACCAGCTTTAGCCACTTGCAGTGAGATGGAGTTTGGTTTTCATCACATTTTGTTGTTTTGCAATGCAGAAGGTTCGTTCGTACAAGCAGGTGCCCCCTTGTCTTTATAATCTCAGATAACTTCAGTGGAGACAGCAACCAGAGGTCATTGTTCCCCACGGAAATTGTAGAGGAGCTGTGTATATTCAATATTAGGTAAGATCTTTTAGCCCATTAAAGCATGCTTCAAATAACTGAGAGGTTAGAAACTAAGTAATTTCTTTTTTTTTTTTTAATGAAATTCAACAGTTTCAAGCCTGTTGCACCAACAAATATGATGAAAGTTCTTAATCGAATAGCTACAGCAGAAGCCAGTATGGTAAGTTGTCAAAGTTCTTAACTTCTGTGCAGTCCTAGGACCAAAAGATTGCACACTTTTATGTCTGAAAAATGTTATTTTTATCATTGTATTTGATCTTTGGTAGCAGAGCCCCACATCTCCCCAAAAAGACATTTTCCCCGGGGCAACAAAATCAAGGAACAAGCTGGAAAGATACCTTGCTTTTAAGATTAGTTTCACTTGATGTGTGGTCCCAGTCTACAAAGTTACTTCTGAAACTTACTCTGTTCTTATGGTAACTATATAAATGAAACAAATAACAGGAAGAGACATAATCTTTCTTGTATCCAGCAAGGCCAGAAGAAGTCATGAACCTGAATCCTGTATTATTCCTGAACTGTTCTGGTTACAAGCAAGTATCTTATTGAGTGACGCCTTGCAAAGAGTTATGTACATTTTTCTCTTTAGTGTTGTTACATCAATCATGACAATGTGCTTAAATGGATTAAGTTTTTTAAAGTCTGCAGTATGAGGTGGTTTGAGCACATGGCGGATACTCGTGTGTCTGTTTGTGGTGTGTGTCAGAGGTGGGTTCTCGTAGCCATGTTCAAATACTCCTTCTCCTGCTCTTCTGTTGTTTTGAATGCTGTTTTTCCTTGTAGAACAGAGAGAAGAATTATGCCCTTGATAGAACTGCTCTGGAGTTGCTTTGCAGAGGCTGTTCAGGTGACATAAGAAGTGCAATAAACAGCCTTCAGTTTTCCTCTATGAAAGGTAAAAAGCTATGGTTTTGTTAAGTGAAGTGATACTTTGACCATTTCTGCTGAAAACATGTTCTATTCTCAGTTGCAGCACAGCTGGGTGAGTTGCATAAACGTTTTTGACACGCTTCTGTGGAGCAGGAATGAACACAGGCTATGTCAGGGCATGAGTGGGTCTCAGCTGTTGCAGGCTGGGGTTAAACCATGATGTGTGCATATGCTGATGTAATTTAGTGAAATATTCTCCTTTCTTCCTGGTGTCTTTGCTATTTGTGTTTGCTGCTCAAAGGTTTCATGAGGCAACCTTAGTTTGAAAGGGATGCTTTCGTTGCTTGGTTGTTGCATTTCCTGAACTGATCATTGTATGAGCATTTTACACGTCAGTAATGTTAAGGAACTGATGTGTGTGAGTTGCATTTGTAAAAGCAGTACTCTGGCATGTGTTGTTCATTCTAAGGACTGAAACGGTGACATCATTTGCATTCAACTTGGAACTAAGCAAACAGACTCATCAGCTGTCTTCTGCTTTGTGAGGTAGAACTAGCAATGATACGGTTTCTGTAACATTTTTTCCCTCTCATTTGCTTTGCAAATAGAAAATGTGCTCATGGAATACAAGATTAAAGGTAGTTTCAAGTCCATTTTTTAAGAGGGAGTGTTGTACTTTGAGTTTTAGGGTGCATTGGCATTAGCTGGGCAGTGTTAGTTAAATTACACACCGTGGAGAATGAAGTTGCTACATTTAACTTGCAGACATTGAAGGTCAAATATTCTGATGATGTCTTCAGCTATACCAAGCTTGGACTGTTCTGTGTTAATCAGGAAATGAGAGGATTGTCCTCAGTGGGATGATGATGCCATTAGTATGAATGAATAGTAGATTGGTGATACCTGAGAAAAGCATGCAGTATCTCACTGCTGGACACATCCTCCAGAAAATCAAAATAGTCTCAAAACAACTAGTTTGTGTGATTTTTAATAAGTTACTTTGGAAATGTAAAACCATGACAGTTAGAACTTGGGAGAAAACAGAGACAGGTGACTTTGGAGCTTCTTGTATGTGGAGTGTTGGAATCGTGTACTGAAGTCACACCACAGTGATCGTTCTCCTCTCACATTTCCTCTGACACTGAGAAGGTGTTTGAACAGAACATCTTTAGTTGTGCAGGTGTTTCAGTGAGGTGAGTGATTGGTAGCCAGTACAAGTTTGGGAGACACCTCATGTCCTTGTTGGAGCATGCGGCATTTGTTTTTATGTGTGTGAAGTTTCTCATGTGTGTATCTATGTAAGCACAATTGATACATTTGCTTTGTAACACTGTTAATGAGTAAAATAGATCCACGGTAAGAGAGAAATACCTAAAGGATAAATTCTCTTACCTCAATAAGGAACATTCAAATGCCACAAAATCAGATTGTGGGTGAAAATTTTCAAGTTTATTAACTTAGAGTAGAATAAGAGTTGTATTTCCTGAAGCTCAAAATTTTGTGGAAGATAGTAGGCAGTTGGAAAAATCACCTAAATGAGAGGTTTTCTTTGACGTGTTCCGGAAGGTTGTTGTACAGATAATGCCAGTGGAAGACAAATTGATACATAAACAGGATGTAACTGAAATATCATTTAAATACATTTTTACTTGTGCTTTATGAATGTGAAATTCTGAACGTGGTCAAGTGGGGAATGTATCAGAACTAGAAGGGATAAGCCTGAATGCTTTTTTCAAAGACAGCTGTTTATTGTTCAGAAAAGTACTTGGTACCTCAGCTGTGGCTTAAGGGACAGAAGTGGAATGAAGATAACAAATGATGCTAATTTAGGTGACTGGGATGTGTTCCTAATGAATGAATTTTCTCATAGTGCTCCCATTTATATAACCTGTTCTGTTCCTTTTGTAATTACTGTTTGCTCACACAGACCATCAGCAGTACCAACATAATAGAAAACTTCTGCCGAATCATGTTCTCGGTCTTGATTTTAGTTTTTATTTTATTTTATTGATAGACTGCTCATTGGAGAAAGAATTTTGGTCAAAGAAGAAAAAGAGCTCTACAATAAAATGTGAGGAATCAGGAGTATCCAAAGTACGAAAGAAAAGTAGACGTGACACCTCAGAAGACCAGGAGATACAAGCCATTGGTGGCAAAGATGCATCCATCTTTCTTTTCCATGCTCTGGGGAAAATAATTTATTGCAAAAGTAAGAAAACTTTGACTTACTCTCCCTTTCAGTGGGCAAAGCATGTCAGCTGCTAATGGCTGGAGTTGCTAAAGTAAGGCTTCAGATGGCCTCTGTCTGGGATGTTTGGTCAATAACAACAGTACAAAATCAACTGATTTAGGGTCCCTAATGCCACTGGCTGTGCACATTTTGGTAGTAATTCACAATACTGGCTCCAAAACCAACTGAGGGGAGGGAATACAAAAATAATTTGATTTGTTACATGAAACTTAGTGCAACTAATTGTGCGTTGATGACTATGTAATATCTACTATAATAATTAAGTACCTGTGGCCTGTCCCAGAGCTTTCTGGGAATGGAAAATGCTATAATTTAGCTGCTAACAATGTTTGTGAAGCTAAGGACTAAAGACTGTGCAACCTTTGCAGGAGAAGCAGCGTCAGAAGCAGAGTCCCCTCAGCTGCCTGCTCACCTGTCCAAACACCATCGGGACACCTTGCTCATCCAGCCTGAGGTACTCCTGCAGTGGCCCCATGAGTTCAGCTGGGTTTGAAACAAGCCAGACTCCTAAGTGATTGGTGCAGATTCTCAATCAGCTTGGTTTTGTTACTGATCTCAGTTGGTGTGCATTCAGTCTGTGTGAGTTACAGAATAACTCCTCTGGAAGGGACCACGGGGGCAAACCAGCTCCTTGTGGTGTCTGGGCATCACTGCAGAGACCTTGTGTTTCAGCTCCCTGACCTGGATGTCACAGCTTTTTATACACAGGATCCTCCTTATCCACTCGTCAAATCTGAACTTTTCTTCTTCTAACAGGACATTGTGGAAAAATCACATATGTCTGGAAGCATGTTCAATCTCTACCTCCACCAGAACTACGTGGACTTTTTTTCTGATATAGATGATGTGGTGAGAGCCAGTGAATATTTGAGCGCTGCTGATGTCCTTTGTAGTAACTGGAGTGTAAGTGTCATCTTTTTATAGGCACACACTTGCTTTTAAGTACTTTGACATTGAGCCTCTCAACTGTTTGCTGCATTTTTGAATGTTTGCTGCAAACTTAGGGTGAGAATGACATGAATTGTTAATGAATGCTGAAGTACATCAGCTGCAGAAGAGATGCAGAGCCAATGTCTTGTCCAGCTTCTGTCAGCATTTTATTATAGTGGGTTGTAGTGTTTGTAGGACACTCTATGAAGTATTTTTGAGTATAATGTGTTTGTGCTAAGAAGGAATCAAGCTGTTTCTTTTTTGCTCAGCTGCTTTGAATAAAAGTTCTGCAGTAATCTAAACTTTAAAATGCTGTGCAGTGTTGTGGCACTGCAGTTACTGAGTGAGTTTCAGTGCAAATGAGCTGCCTCAAGCTCACACAAGGCCCAATTTCTCTCCTAGACACGGCTTGTGATGGAGAGCTACAGTGCCTCCGTGGCTACCCGAGGTGTGATCCACTCCAACACATCCAGAGCCTCTGCCCACCAGCAGGGGGGGATGGGCTTCCGACCCTTACATAAGCCCCAGTGGTTTTTGATCCATAAAAAGGTAAATCCTTGATTGGTTTGGTTTGGTTTGGTTTGGTTTGGTTTGGTTTGGTTTGGTTTGGTTTGGTTTGGTTTGGTTTGGTTTGGTGGTTGGTTGTTTTGTTTTGTTTTTAGGGTTTTTTCCCTAAGGTGTGACTATTGAATGTAATATAGATGAAATTTGATCACAGTGCTAAACTTGCCAAATACCCTATTTTGATATAATCTGCATCTAAAACGCACTTGCTAGAAGAGCAGTTTGCTCTCCCTTAATGTAAAAATAACTTGGAGGCCTCTGACAAAGTCTGATTCCTGTGTCCAAGCTGGAATGCGTCTGGGAGAGTCTTACTCCTAAATTAAGAGAGAGAATTGGCACTGAAAAACTGTTCAGTATTTCTAGAATTGATTTTGTGTGTGAGTTTGGTTTTGTGCAGTTTGAAGCACATTGAGCAGTTGTATAAGAAATTTCTGCTGTTATGGTTTATGTGTTTCTCAGAAATAGCTCATTCAGGAGATACAGCAAGTCTTGGTATTTGGTTACATTTGAACTAATATGGTGGCAAAAAGCATTGGACTGCATGGGTTGGGAATTCTGTCATCAAAGAATAATTTTTTTTTAAAATTTTAATGCCCAGTAAAAGGCAAAGTTGAAGGGTTTTTTACTTGTGTTCCCCCGCTCCAACTCTTACAGTATCAGGAAAATTGCCTTGCTGCGAAATCTCTGTTTTCAAGCTTCTGTTTACCACCTGAGTGCCTTCAGACAGAGCTGCTGCCTTACCTTGCTATGTTAGCAAACCCAATGAGAAACCAAGGTAAGATGGGTTTAACTCTTCATCTTGGACTCTTTTTGCAATTCCAGCATACTGACAAATGTTGTAAGCCAAAAGGTCAATGCTGTTTGTGCTTTTGCCTCAGTGTAATAAATCCCCGTGGTAAATGTTATGTAGGTGATGCCCAAAGATGTTTGCAATACCACAGCCAAAATTAAAGCTGCCCTGGTAGGTTGGTCCAACTGCAGTGATGAAGTTGCTCTCTAGGCTTAGGGGTTTTATTATATTTGCCAGAGGATTTGATGAGCAGAGTTTTGGAAACCTAGTAAGCAGTATTGACTAGATCTTCATTGCTTACTGATACCTTTCCAATAACATCAACAGACTTACAACACCTCAAAAAACCTTTCACAAACAAAAGAAGCAAAATTCATGTCTGCAGCGCATGAAAAAAAAGTTAAATCTGAGTTAATCCATTTGCAAATAGCTCATGCAGAAAAATTTACTTTGTGTGGTATGTAATGCAAAAATTAGTATTTAGATAGCTGGGTCACTTAAGCTGTTGTTAATTGTTTCTAATAAAAAGCATAATCTCTTAGCTAAGGCCTTGACATCAGGATGAGTGAATTGTGTAGGCTGTGGAATAATAGCTCTACATGATAAATACACAGGATGAATGTCAGGGATCTGGGATTTTGTGTGTAGGCCATCTGTAAATATGTTGTGGTAAACTGTATCAGTCTGGGGAAAAAAAGTTACATGCACAGTGTTTTGGTATCTAAAATATTTCAAATATAAACAGGAATATTTGACTAAGGTCATTGTTTATTTTCCAGTATGTTCAACTGTCTGTTCATTATGACCTGCCTAATATGATACTGGTGGTTCTTTGTTCCTAGCTCAGATTGCTTTTATCCAGGATGTGGGGAGGCTGCCACTGAAAAGACATTTTGGGAGGTAAGCCAAACTTCTGTCTGGACTTAAATAAAGTGAGACTTTATATATATGTCACATATGAAGGGGAAGAGCCCTTTCATAGAGAGCCCTTTCATCACATGTCTGTGATGTGACATTCCCTCAGCATGATGATTTTCCCCTTTTTCCAGTTCAAATCTATTTATCATTACAGTGTTGTAGCAGTGTTTCTACTCAGGTCTTGCTTTTAATCCTTGCTTAGCTTTCTTTTCTATTGTATCAAGTATTAGCTCTGTCCTAGATGTCTCTGTTTCTCTAGTGCATGATCTGAAGGAAACATTTTCTTAACTATTAAAGACATCTATGTGAGAATAGAAGTGAATTGATGTAAAGAGATTAGTGCCTTTTGCCTGTTGTTTAATATGAGACAAAACAATCTGGAAGTTTGATAGGACATTCTGTGTTCACCTGGGTGTTAGAAGGTAAGAAAGAAAGTGCACTGGGGAATTGTTCTTACTTCCTTTGAAGGAGCTGTATCCCTGTAGAAAGACAAAGTATTTTTCAAAATTCATTTAGGACCTATTTAATCTAAAGTTAGATAGCTGCACTGGTTTTATTTTGTAGAAGTTTTGCCTATAAGGCTACTTAGGACAAACCTTTGTTCAGGGTGCATGGGTTGTAGTCAGGGTGTAGCTAGTGAATATGAAAACGCAGGGTTTTTGTCCTGTGAGACTGCGGTGCCCTCCTGGGAGGCTGTGTGCAGGCTAAGGGGTGACATGGCATGAGGTGCTGCACTGTGGTTCTTGTGAGCCCTCTGAATCAGAGACTTCATTTGTCCCAGCAGAGCCTCAGTTACTTCTATAGCTGTGATACCTCTGGGATTTAAAAAGCTTTTTAATTGCTCTGTTTGTAGCAAAGAATCATGTTCACAGCTGCAATGAGACAAACTGTCATCTCCTGACCAGGACAGAGTTTGTTGATGCATCTGACAGAGCACGTTCTACTTGTCCCTGGTGTTGCTGCTGAGTTTAACTGTGCATTTCCAGGCTGTATTTCCAAGAACCATCCTGTTCCCCAGCTGTTCTATTAGGCCATTTTGGTTGCTAATCAGGGAGGAAGGAGAGTATATTTCTTTGTAATCCCCCTGGTCTGAGCCACAAGGCATGGAGCTACTCAAATTAATTGTAACTTCCTTTTTTTTAAGTTTCCCTGCAGCCTACCTGTGGATACTGACATTTTGTATCTGCATTAATAAGTTGGTGGGGTGTCACTGAACGTCTGTTCTGAGGGGCAACTTCCTGCTGAAAACACCATCATCCTTTTCCGTCTGTTCATTGTGCTGGGACCGCAGTGCAGAGAAATGCAGGAATTTGCTTCCTTCAGTGTTGAGCTTTTGATGGGATGCCCTTCCATTTCAGGCCAGGGTAAAAGAGAGCAGAGGAGGCTGCTGTTCTGCTGAGTTCTTTATTTCACAGTCTTAGGGCTTCTTGAAGGCAGAGTTTGAAGGGGTTTACATGATAAAGCGAAGCAGCAACACAGCAGGCAGCAAACAACTTCTTCTAATTTCTTCTAATTCCTTCTAACTAACTTTTTCTCACAGAAGTGTGGATTATATTTGTTAATTAACCAATGAGATTTACACACAATTCTAGTTCTTCTTTTCTTAACCTATCCTGGACTAATTCTAACAATCGTAAGCATTACATGGGTATTACACAGATTTGTGTATACAGTTCCTATCAGCTCTTATTGTTTATATGAACACTCTATCTAAAAAATGTGAACAATATAGTTCTATCCATATTTTGTCTAAAAAAAGAACTCTATGAAAGGATAATGCTGCTACAGCATAAAGAACTATGCTCAAGGTCTCTGCTGCAGCTTTTCAGTGTTTAAGGCACTTGGCATGTATTTCTACTAAAAGTTAAAAATTCTGTATTTCTGTTTCACTTTGGTAAGATTTCATGTATCTCAGTTTGTCCAAAGGCTTTAATTCAACTCCTGTGCTTTGGCTTTCCTCTGGGCCTGAGTCCAGAGATGCTCTCGCTGCAACACTTCAGGAATGCTGATAGAGAGTAAAGCGTTAGTGAGCAGTCCCTGAGCAGGGCTCTGTTTGCAGCGCTGGCTGCTGTGTGCTGCTGTCACGCCGTGCTGCTCTGGTGCTTTTGCAGGCTGCAGCTGGAGGCTCTGGGTGACAAAGACCCCGGGGTGCCGGAGCTGTTCAGCCGCGACGGGGACGGTGCCGACGGCGATCCCGAGGGGCTCCCGCTCCCCTCCAGCCAGTCCAGTGGGAGTGACCTGCCCGGCAGCCAGCCCCAGCCCCTGGCAGCTCAGGCCATCCTGGAGGAGGAGGAGTTAAGAATCGAGGAATACGACAGTGACTGAGAGACCAGGAGACGCCCAGTGCCGTGCCCGAGTGGATTCATGTGCTGCAAAGGGCTTTGCTGAAAAGCCTGGTCTGCCCAGCAGTGCTGCCCAAGCCATGCAGGAGGGCTGGGAGCCCAGTCTACACCTGCTGTGTGAGCATCGAGACAGCTCTGGCATCCTCCTCACCCTGCAGGGTCAGCCTGAGCTGGGTGCTAAGGTACAAGCTATTTCCTGCCTCTTCTGAGCCATGACATCACCTGAGGGTGATAGCAACAGAGAAATAAATGACTGAAATCAGTTTGAAAGAGACTATAGACTAGCAGAGTCAGCCTTAAGTTATTTTTACACGTTTTAATCTACTTCGCAGTTGTGAAGTGTGTTTTCCTGAGCACACATTCTGTAAGTTGTCAGCATTTGAAGGGTTTATTCGAATTCACAGTTTTAAAGAAACTGCTGTTTGGAAGTTTGGCCCTTCTTGAAAGAAGAGGCTGAAATTTACACCTAAAATGTCTGATGTCCCGTACTGATGATGTACAGAAAACTTCTACTGTATTAATACTGTTTTGTACTGTGCCTTACAGAAAATACAAAGAAGATTTTCATGTCTTTATAAGTGGAACAGATGTTGTGGCAGGATTATTTTGTATTCCTCTTGGAAAGATATTTTCATAACTTTTTAGAGAGGGAAAGGCAGCAATTAAGCATAGGTTGTACTTTGTAGGAGGTTAAATGTGTCATGTGCAGGTTTTTTCCTTGAATTGCAGTTGTGCTGGGGGAAACACTGATCTTGTGTTTGGTAACTGACACATGATCGAGAGCTGTGGTTAGTAATGCCCCCGCAGTGAGGAAAAGGAGTCAAACCAAAACAGCTTTGTGTGGTGCACGTTTGCATTTCTGTATTGCTTACAGCCGGTTTAGCCAGAGAAAACACGTGTTCATCCACCCTGACCTTGGAGTAATGCTATTAAAGAGTCTGGATCTGTCCCCTCTCAAGGGACAGGTGTAGTCTTTTATCTACAGATACTGCCTCATTTTGAAGGGGGAAATTTCTCCCCTAAGTGTAAAATTCTGTTGCAAAATGCTACACTCATTACAGCTCATCACAATGTCTTTGGCTGTTGAAGACCATTAACCCTTTTCCTCCTCTCCAGGGTGCTTTGGATGGGCTGTTCCCGGGGTGCCTCCAGCACAACAATAAGGCACAAAATACTGATTTTTATCTTGGAAGCACACCTCCACCCTCCTTTGTTGTACCTTTTCAGCTTTCTTTACAGTAGCACCAGCTCATAGCAGCTGCTGTGTTGGCCTTTTCCTTGTGGGGGCAGAATTCAATATTCACCTGGCGAATCCCACCTGGCCCTGTGAGCTTCAGCGTGCAGAGCTGCTGTGCAAAACCTCTGTCCCATGAAAACACCACCTGAGCACGCACACAAAACCCCCATTATGCTGTTTGAAGCCGGAGTGTCTCGCAGTGCTAGTGCTGCCCCATTAAAGCCGGTGCCCAATTAACAACCCATCAGGCGACGTCAGGGCTCACACACACCAAACGAATTGTCACTGCTGCAGCCCCATTTCGGCTCCCTCGGCACTATCCCACTTACAGGGTGGGGAAGGAAGAGAACTGGCCTTCAGATGGGGGTGACAGACCTGGGGTCCACAGCTGAACATGAGTCAGCAGTGTGCCCTGGTGGCCAGGAAGGTCAATGGCATCCTGGCCTGTCTCAGGAATAGTGTGGCCAGCAGGACCAGGGAAGTCATTCTTCCCCTGTACTTGTCACTGTTGAGGCCACATCTTGAGTAGTGTCCAGTTCTGGACCCTTCTGTTCAGGAAGGATGTTGAGATGCTCGAACATGTCCAAAGGAGGGCAACAAGGCTGGTGAAGGGCTTGGAACACAAGCCCTATGAGGAACGACTGAGGGAGCTGGGGTTGTTTAGCCTGAAGAAGAGACTCACTCCCTACAACTGTCTGAAAGGTGGTTGTAGTCGAGTGGGGGTTGATCTCTTTTTCTAGGCAACAACTGATAGAACAAGAGGACACAGCCTTAAGCTGTGCCAGGGGAAGTTTAGGTTAGAAATCAGGACAAAATTCTTCCCTGAAAGAGTGATTGGGCGCTGGAATCATCTGCCCAGGGAGGTGGTGGAGTCACCATCCCTGGACATCATTACAGAAATACTGTAGTATTTCTCAGTGCCATGGTTTAGTTGGTGAGGAGGTGTTAGGTTAAGGAGGGTAGAGGCAGGAATCAGCAAATCAATATGATTTGGAACTGAGACCTTTATTCTTCGTTTCCTTGCTACTTTTCTATCAAATTCCCTAAAAACATTGCACTACGTGATTACATTCCATTGGATCATTTAGCTACATGTCCAGCCCCGCAAATGTTACAACACTCCTGATTGGTTAGGTATAACGCAGGGAACTAGGTATTTTCTTATCAGAAGAGTGCCTCTCCAGATGTTCAGCTCCCCTAAACTGTGCATTCCTTCGTGCGATTTATAGCCTTGTTTGCCCTCTTACTTCTATCAAGGGCGAACTGCCCTTGAGAAGCTGCACGTATTAATATTTGCAGTCACAAAAGTTTTCTGTACATAGGCTGCAATTTGATTGCACACACAAAGGCCTCGGCATTAGGTCATAGGTTGGACTCGATGATCTCAAAGGTCTTTTCCAACCTGGTTAATTCTGTGATTTTGTGATTTTGGAGCGTCCCCAGAAGGAGGGGTGTATGTGCTTTCTGGGTGTAGTGAGGGAACTGAGACAGCTCCGGGTGCCTCTGGGGAGCCCATGGCTCATGCTGGAGCCACCCAGGCCTGGGCATGGGGCTGGAGGTCCCCACCAGGCTCTCCCTCACTCAGGGGACCTCGGCCACTCTTAGGGACAAGACCCACAGACACGGATGCAGGTGGCTGAGAGCAGCATGGAAATGCAGAAGCTAAACACCAGAAGCAGTATTTTCCTTCCTCCCCGATGCCTGTGGGGGCCAATGTCCTGTGGCAATGTCACCTGCTGGTGCAGGGTGACAAACCAAGTGACTGTGACACCCCTGGGGGCTGTGTTGTGATGTCACATCCCTCACTGATTGTATTTGGGCACTGCCAGGGCCAGCATGGCTCGAGCCTGGACCGCAGGCGTCTCCTGCAGCTGTGCTGTGGGCTGGGGGCTGGCACTGGGAATTCCCTGCCCATCCTGGAGCCGTCACTGCGTGTCCCCAGCCCTGCCCGGTCTGGGCAGCCGGCACCGCGGCGCCTGTAGCACTGGAGGTGAGCTCTGTGGGGAAACAAATGTTCCTCACAGGGTATCTGTGGGACCTGGGGAGCAGCGATGGTGTCCTCGAGCGGCCTGGGCATTTCTTCCTCCCCTCCGTGCCCCAGGACAGCCAGTGGCCATGGCCTCTCTCCATTCTGCAGGACGGGACACGCTTGGGAAGCGCTGCAGAATCACAGAATCATCAAGGCTGGAAGAGACCTTCAGGATCCCCAAGTGCAGCCGTGGGCCCAGCACCACCTCCAGTGCCAGCCATGGGGAGCATCCTGTCCTTGTCCCTCCCCGCGGCGCCCGAGACGGAGAGCAAGGCCACGCAGACCGAGTGGAACTGCCCCGTGTGCCACAGCGTGCAGAGCGACTCCGAGGCCGTGCCCTGCGGCCACCGCTTCTGCCTGGGCTGCCTGCTGCGCCACACGGCCGCCAGCGCCGCCTGCCCGCTCTGCGCCAGCCCCCTGCTCAGCGCCCGCTTCTCGGTGCTGGGCCACAACGACTTCCTGCAGTGCATCCTCAGCCCGCCCGGGGTGCCGCTGGGGCCGCCGGGCTGGGCCAGGAGGGCTCTGTTCCGCCTGGTCCGCACCCGCCCCGCGGCTGAGCCGCCGCCTGCGAGCCCCGAGGCCGCGCCGGGCTTCCCGGCCGACCTGTGGGAAGAGCTGCTACACGGGCAGGAGCACCTCCTGGACCCGGTGCGGCCCTGGCTGCGGCAGAGCCTGGACGCCATCTACGGCCCGCAGTGGTGGGAGGCGCGGCAGGTGGAGAGCATCGCGCTGTCCACGCTGTGCATCTGCGGCCCGGACCGGGAGGCGCTGGTGCACATGCTGCAGAGCTACCTGGGGGAGTACACGGCGCCGCTGACCCACGGCCTCATCCACATCACCGCGCACCGCTGCGCACAGAGCTGGGCGCTGCGCCGCTCCCGGCCCGCCCAGGGCGGCCCGCCCAGCCCCGGGGCCGAGCTCAGCGCCGCGGCCTCGCCAGCGCGGCCCCTCGCCCCCGGCCTGGCCCCCGGCCCCGCAGGGCTCGGCGAGGGGGACGCGCCCGGCGCCCCACAACCCGCCCGGCCCGCGGGTCCCGGCCGCCCCCCGGAGCAGCCCCAGCCGGTGCCGGTGCCCGTGCCGGTGCCGGAGGAGGCCGCGCCGGCCGCAGGGCCCTCGGCGCCCCGCCGGGCCAGGAGTCGCCGGCCACGGGCAACCCGGTGCTCCCAGAGGAGGAGAGCCTACAGATATCGGCGCCCTTGGAGGTTCAGAAAGAAGAAACCGAAGCGGAAATAAAAGGCTATTTTATCCTTGACACAGTGTCCTGCCCCCTTCCCCTGTGATGTCTGTGTAACTCCGGTCACAACAACAAAGTGCTTACATAGCTGGAGATATAAAGATACCTATATAACCTTAATACCACTATAACCCAAATCATTACTTCTATCAGTATAACTTTAACAGTATTAATATAACCTGAAGCATAACCTTCTATACTTGTATCGCCTAAATCATGGCTTTTACTTATGTAGCCTGAATCATAACTTCTATACCTATAACCTCGTGCTTATAACCTGAATCATAACTTTTGATACCCATATAATCTAATATGAATAACTTCTTATACAATGCAATGGCTAGTATGTAGTTAACTGGTTGCTTATATGTGGAACAGAGAAAAATAAAAGAGATAAAAACTTACCAGGTGTACTTTAGAGATAAATAAGTGTAGTACTAATGAGAAATTGGCAAGCCAAGCCAATTATCCACAAAACCAAGAATTTAGACCAGATGGACTGAAGGGCATCACAACTGCGCATGCCTCAAAGACAAAGTTGAAAAGTTCAAGTGTGGAGAAGACTTCAGAAGCCTTCGTCAAAGACCCCCGAAGACTCCCAAATTGGGGAAGTGCAGTGCAAAGAATTATCTAATAACCATGAGATCGTGCTATGTAAATTAGTTCTGGCACGTATGTGATGATGCTGTAATGACATAGCAACATTAAGCAAAATTTTACTTCATAAATAAAGCACAGAATGCGGCAAAGGCGGGTGAGTTAGGAGGAGAAATCCCCCTCACAAATAAACAAATACCTGCTCCGTAGATATCGGTCTGTGGGGATTGATTCCCAGCCCATCATTCAGGCATCACCTGGAGGCCGTTCCCTCGTGCCCACCGTTGGCTGAGCTCCTGCAGCCCCGGGAGATCCTGCATGAAGCTGCGTGGGAGGGACTCCAAAGTGCTCGTGCTGAGAAAGGTTCTTGTATTGTGTTTTGCCAACTGGGCTTCCCATCCCCTTTCAGATCCCTTCAGTCAACCCGTTGTTGACATCTCTCAATCTCTGTGATGGGAAATCATCAGTCCTTTCCAAGCAGGGACCTGGGAATTGTACGGGAGTCTCTGGAAGGGCAGGAAAGCTTAAAAGTGCCAAAGAGGTCCCCAGCTCACTCCCACAGAGAGGCAGCCTCTGCTGAGGTGCGGGGTTTAAGGGTGCCCTGGGCAGCTCTCACATGCTGGGATGTGGATTGAGACAGGGAAAAGGGCAGGCACAGGCTGGCAAAGGGAGCAGGCTGAGGCGGGGAGGGCCCTGGGTGTTGATGGGGATTTTTCCCTGATGGCTCAAGGGGTTGCAGAGGAGCAGCAGCAGAAGAGGGAGGTGCAGGGAGGTTTGGCACTGTCCTTCAGCCGCACCCCAGGCCTCGGGGATGGCACCCGCGGCACGGTGGATCCATATCCCGGGAAGCGCCTCATTCACGGCATGTGCTGGCCAGCTCCGGGCCCCGTGTGCAGACACGAAAAGGAGAAAGGGAACAATGCCTGGGCCAATTTCCGTGTGCTGCGGGCGCACCCCGGGCCGTGCCCGGCCACCCCCGCCCTACAGCCCCCGACAGCAACGAGAGCCTCCCTGACCCGCGTCCCGCAGCCCCGGGGCAGCCGGCAGGGTTCTGCCCTGGGCCACGCTCCATCGGTAGGACCACAGAGCGGATCCCCCAGAGGTTTTTCAGGAGACGGCGGCAGCAGGAAGCGCTGCCCGCTCCGTCAGCACCGCGGGTGCCTCCCGCCAGCGCCGGCGCCCCGGCGGCTCCCAGCTCCGAGCGGCCCGGCCGGGTCCGTGTGCGAGGCCGGGACTCCTCAGGGACTCCTCGGGGCCCCGCCTGTCCCCGGGGCCGGGACTCCTAAGGGACTCCTCGGGGATCCCTCACAGCGGCGGAGCTCGGCAGCGCTGTGGGGCTGGGCTGGGCTGGGCTGGGCTGGGCTGGGCTGGGCTGAGCCGAGCCGAGCCGGGCAGGGCAGGGCAGGGCAAGGCTGAGCAGGGCTCCCCGGGCTAGGCTGTGCTGTGCTGACCCGGGCTCCCCGGGCTGAGCCGAGCCGAGCTGAGCTGAGCTGACCCGGGCTGAGCCGGGCTCCCCGGGTTGTGGCGAGCTGTGCCGAACTGTGCTGACCCGGGCTGAGCCGGGCTCCCCGGGCTGTGCCGAGCTGTGCCGAGCTGTGCTGACCCGGGCTGAGCCGGGCTCCCCGGGCTGTGCCGAGCTGTGCCGAGCTGTGCTGACCCGGGCTGAGCCGGGCTGTGCTGACCCCGGCTGAGCCGGGCTCCCCGGGCTGTGCCGAGCTGTGCCGAGCTGTGCTGACCCGGGCTGAGCCGGGCTCCCCGGGCTGTGCCGAGCTGTGCTGACCCGGGCTGAGCCGGGCTCCCCGGGCTGTGCCGAGCTGTGCTGACCCAGGCTGAGCCGGCCTGTCCCGTCCCGTCCCGTCCCGTCCCGTCCCGTCCCGTCCCGCTCCGCCCGCTCCCGCCCCCGCCCCGCGCCAGCCCCGCCATGGCCCCTCCGGCTGCCCCGGGCGGCCCCGTGCCGCGGCGGGCGGCGCTGATTGGCTGCCGCGGCGCCGGAAGCGGAAGCGGGGCGGGCGCGGCGCGGCGCGGCGGCCATGGCGCTGGAGCTGGAGGAGGCGGGCGGGCAGTGCCGCTTGCGGCCCTTCTCCTGCGAGCTGGGGCTGCTCTCGCGCCCCGACGGCTCCGCCGCCTTCCTGCAGGGTGTGTGCGCTCCGCTCGCCGCCGTGCCTTTCCCACCCGATCCCTTCCTGCGGGTTCTGTGGGGCTCCGCCGCCATCCCACCCGGTCCCATCCCTTCCCGTAGCATCCGTGGGGCTCCGTTCGCTCCCCCTCTTTCCTTACTGGGGCTCCTCTTCGCAGCTTTCCCCTTCCGGGACTCTCCTTCCCGGGGCTCGTCATTCCTTCTCAGCCCTTCGGGCAGGGGCTGCCCGTCCCAGGCCTCCCCTTCTCCCCTTGCCGGGCTCCAGTTCGCAGCCCTCCCTGCAGGATGCCGGCGGCTCGCGTTCCCGGGTGCCTCCTCGCCACCGTGACCTCTCGCCTCTGTGTCCGCAGGTGACACCTCGGTGCTGGCCGGGCTCTACGGCCCCGCGGAGGCCAAGATCAGCAAGGAGCTGCCGGACCGGGCGGCGCTGGAGGTGCTGCTCCGCCCCAAGGTGGGGCTGCCAGGTGGGGACCCGCTGTCCTGTCCCTGTCCCAAAACAGGTTCTTTTCCCCAGAGTGCAACAGTCGAGGTATTTGGTTTATTTACGGTTCTTTGTTTACGTTTTGCTGGGTGGCAAAGCCACAAATCCAGCATGAGAACCATCAAACCCCTTCATTATTGACACACTGTAGCAAACAAAGGCATTTGTGTCCATTTGCTACAGGTTACGTGGCTCTCTCATTAATTACTGCTCTCCCCTCTGCTGGGTAACGATCCCCTCCCTTCTCTCACGCTAATTAGTGCCACGCTCGGTCTCTCTCTGCTTTGGACGGGGGTTCCTGGGGTCGCCGGCCAGGAGCTGCCCCCGAGGAGTCCCCGTTCCCAGCCGCAGCTGATTCCAGCAGCGCTGCTGAGGTCTTTGGTGCTTTCTTCCTTATCCTGGGAGTTCTGCCAAACGTCCTCGGGGCCCATCAATTCTGCCCTGCCCGTGCCCGGTGCCAGGGAAGTCCTTCTGCCGAGCTCTGCTCAGCTCCCGCAGGCCCGAGGCTGACCCTTAAGCAGGCAGTTCCATCAGTCAGGAATTGCTTCCCAGCGCCTGGGCACCGCTGGGAGCTCCTTGGCTGCTCAGCTGCAGGGGTTAGCTCCTGAAAGCGCAGCCAGCTCAGCGGGCAGAGGGGGTTCCTGGCAAGGCTGTGACACGCTCCTTGTGGCGCAGGGGTGCTGGAGCGCAGCCGGGAGCAGCTGCTGCGCCAGACGTGCGAGGCCGTGGTGCTGGGGGTGCTGCACCCGCGCACCGCCATCAGCCTGGTGCTGCAGGTGCTCAGCGACGCCGGCTCCGTATCCTTTCAGCCGTGGGGCGGTCTGGGGGAGGCGGGCCCGGGGCTGTCGGTGCTGTGGGTGCCTTGACGCCCGCCCAGCTGCTGTCCTGCTGCCTGAACGCCGCCTGCATGGCGCTGCTGGACGCGGGGCTGCCCCTCGCCGCCCTCTTCTGCGGCGTCACCTGCGCCCTGCAGCCCGACGGCACCATCCTGCTCGACCCCACGGCCCGCCAGGAGCAGGTGAGCCCTGGGACGGGGGTGCCCAGCTCCGTGCGTGCCCCACGAGCCCTCCTGGCTGACCCCTGTCCCCGCAGGAGGCCCGCGCCATCCTCACCTTTGCCATTGCCAGCAGCGAGAGGAAGGTGCTGATGGCCAACACCAAGGGCAGCTGCTCCGTGGAGGAGGTGAGGGAGGCTCTGGGGGGTTTTGGGCTGTGGGATTCCCTCAGGGGGGACCCTCACAGCCACGGCTTCCCGCTCTGGTCCTGCGCAGATGCAGCAGTGCCTGGCCGCAGCCCAGCGCGCCGCTGACACCATCTTTCAGTTCTACCGCGACTCCGTGCGCCGCCGCTACTCCAAGTCCTGACCTGGGGATGCCCTGTGGGCAGCTGGACTGGCCTGGACTCCCTCCCCCCCTCAGTAAAGGACCCTTCTTCCCTCCGCTCTGCCTCCTGAGTCCATGCAGTGCCGGCAGGGGCTCCTGAGGGGACACACACGGGGCCGGTGCTGGGGATCTGCGTCCTGGGACCCCCTGGCCGAGACCCCCGGAGTGGGGGGCACAGGGCCGCGCTTGGGACACCCCAAATGGCAGCTCCCGGGGCAGTACACCGTGCCACACCCAACATGGCGGCTCATGGGGCACCACACCGTGCTGGTACACCCAACATGGCGGCTCCCGGGGTATCGCACTGTGCCGGTACACCCAACATGGCGGCCCCCGGGGTGCCACACCGTGCCGGTACACCCAACATGGCGGCCCGAGGGTGCCACACCGTGCCGGTACACCCAACATGGCGGTCCCCCGAGGTGCCAGACCGTGTCGGTGCACCCAACACCGTGCCGGTACACCCAAGATGGCGGCGCAGCCGGTAACACGGCATTGTCGGCGCGCTTTGACCTTTCTGGCATGGCGGCGAGGCAGTGGGCGTGCGTCCGAACCTTCCTGGGCGGGGCTTGTGGCGCCGCGACCAATAGGAAGGCGGTATGGGGAAGGATCACGTGTGTGGGTGGGGCCGCGGGGCGGTGTTGGCGCGTCCCGCTGCGCATGCGCGGTGGTGTCGGGGAGGCTGTGGGCCTCCGTGGGAGCATCGGTGTGGGGCAGGAACGGGATGTGGGGCACAATAACGAGTCCGGGGGAGGCTACAGCGGCCAGCAGTGGGGAGCATCGATGTGGGGCAGGAACGGGATGTGGGGCACAATAACGAGTCCGGGGGAGGCTACAGCGGCCAGCAGTGGGGAGCATCGATGTGGGGCAGGAACGGGATGTGGGGCACAATAACGAGTCCGGGGGAGGCTACAGCGGCCACAACACATGTGGGGCAGGAACGGGATGTGGGGCACAATAACGAGTCCGGGGGAGGCTACAGCGGCCAGCAGTGGGGAGCATCGATGTGGGGCAGGAACGGGATGTGGGGCACAATAACGATCCGCCAACAACACACAAAACACCGGGGAGGCTACAGCAGCAGCAGTGGGGAGCATCGATGTGGGGCAGGAACGGGATGTGGGGAATGTGGGGCGGAACAGGGCGTTCAGTGGAGTTTTGGAGCAGTGTGGGACAATAAAGGGGTGGTGGAGGGGGAGATGTGAAATGGAGGCGGAATCGGGGTGCCAACCCCTAGCCAGAAAAAAACAGTTTAAAAAACCTAATCAGAACAAAAAAACCACCCACACGAAACCGTGCCTCCCCCCACTAAAAGAAAAAATCTTCGGTAAATCAGAAGAAGCCGCGCTAGAATTTTGGGGAGGGAAAACACGAAAAGGGGAAAACGCTGGGGGAGGGGGGGATCCCCCCACGTGACCGCACACGTGACACGGCGCGGACATGGCGGCGGCAGCGGCGCTCCGGAGCCGCCGCTTCAAGTGGTCCTTGGACCTGGGGGCGGCGCCGGGGGCACGGTGAGGCCGGGGCTCGGGGGGCTCGGGGGGGCCCGGGCGGGGAGGCCCGGGGGTGCCGGGGCACCGAGAGCCTCCGCTCACCCCCGGCCCGCTGTCCGCAGGCCCCGCGGAGCCGCCGAGGGCCGCGGCCCGCTCGGGTTCGCTGACCGGCAGCTGGGCGAGGGCGGCGTCCACGAGAGCGACAAGATCCTGATGGAGAAGGTGGGGAGGGAGCGGGGCCACGGCCGGCGCTCGGCGCGGGGCTGGGCTCCGCCCGGATCCCCTCACAGCCCTGCAGGGGCGGTCGCTGCCCAGCGCGGTGCTCCCCGGCCCGGCTCCCCTCAGATGCCGGCTCCCCGTGCGGGCGGTCGCTGTCCCCGATGTGCGGGTGCCGGACAGCGTGGGGGGACGGTCCCGGCCTCAGCCCCCGTGGGCGGCGGTCCCTGTGGGTCCCCGGCTCCCCGTGGGGGTGGTCCCTGCCCGTCCTTGCCCCGGCTCCCTCCCCCGGGCCCCGGGCACGCGTGGAGGGTGGTCCCCGCCCCGGGTCTCCCCCCCGGTGCCGGCTCCTGCCCCATGCCCGTCCCGGCCCTGTCGTTGCAGCGCTGCTGGGACGTGGCTCTGGCGCCGCTGAAGCAGATCCCCATGAACCTGTTCATCATGTACATGGCCGGCAACACCATCTCCATCTTCCCGGCCATGATGGTCTGCATGATGGGCTGGCGCCCGCTGCAGGCTCTCATGTCCCTGTCTGCCAGTGAGTGCAGCCCCCGCGCGGGGACGGCCCTGGGGCCACAGAGCCCCACAACCCCAGAGTGTCCCCGCAGCTCCACGGGTGTCCCCACAGCCCCTGGGTGTCCCCACAGCCCCCACGGGTGTCCCCCAGGTGCCCCACAACCCCCCCGGCTGTCCCACAGCCCCCCGGGTGTCCCCCAGGTGTCCCACAGCCTCCCCAGGTGCCCCACAGCCCCCCCAGGTGTCCCCACAGCCCCCCAGGTGCCCCACAGCCCCCCAGGTGCCCCACAGACCCCCGGGTGTCCCCCAGGTGCCCCACAGCCCCCCCAGGTGCCTCACAGCCTCCCCGGGTGTCCCCCCACAGCCTCCTGAGACTCCCCACAGTCCCTCAGCTGCCCCACAGCCACCCCCAGCCCCCTGGGTGTTCCCCACAGCCCCCCCAGGTCTCCCACAGCCCAGCAGTCACCTCCACATCGCTCTCCTCTGCCCAGCACTCCCTCCGTGATGCTGCCCACCCGCCATGAGCCCTGGTGCCCCCTGTGCCGGGTCAGCAGCCGGGGGGTCACTGATGGGCACCCCAATCACCTCTGTCCCCTCCAGCACTGAAAGCCCTGGAGAGCTCGAGCCGGCGGGCGCTGCAGGGTCTCGTGTTCCTGGTGGGCAACGGGCTGGGGCTGGCACTGGCCCTCTACAAGTGCCAGGCCATGGGGCTGCTGCCCACCCGCCCTTCCGACTGGCTGGCCTTCGTCACCCCCCCACAGGTGAGCCCAGGGGCACTGGGGACGCCCCACAGAGTTGGGGTCCCCCCACTCACCCCCTTCCTCTGTCCTCTCTCTTGGCAGCGAATGGAGTTCACTGGGGGGGGCCTGATCTTGTGACCCCCTGCGCCCACCCACCAATAAAGGCGATGGCAGGATGGTGACATCATTTCTGGGGGGAATTCCAAGGGTTTGGGGGCTCAGCCCAAGGCAGCGCTGGGTTGGGGTGAACCAAAAAGTGTTGGTTGGGCTGTAGTGGGAGCACTGGGAGGGCACTGGGATAGCATTGGAATCTGTACTGGGAGTGCTGGGAGTGCCTTAGGAGCCCTGGGGTCTGTACTGGGAGTGCACTGGGAGCCCTGGAGTCTGTACTGGGAGCCCTGGGGTCTGTACTGGAAGTGCACGGGGAGCCCTGGGGTCTGTACTGGAAGTGCACGGGGAGCCCTGGGGTCTGTACTGGGAGCCCTGGGGTGTGCACTGGCAGCACTGGGATCTGTACTGGGAATACACTGGGAGCCCTGGGGTGTGTACTGGGAGCACTGGGAGCCCTGGGGTCTGTACTGGGAGTGCACTGGGGTCTGTACTGGGAGCCCTGGGGTCTGTACTGGGAGCACTGGGAGCCCTGAAGTCTGTACTGGGAGTACTGGGAGCCCTGGGGTCTGTACTGAGAGCCCTGAGAGCCCTGGGGTCTGTACTGGGACTACTGGGAGCCCTGGGGTCTGTACTGGGAACGCACTGGGAGCCATGGGGTCTGTACTGGGAGCACTGGGGTCTGTACTGGGAGTGCACTGGGAGCCCTGGGGTCTGTACTGGGAGTGCACTGGAGCTGCACTCCGAGCACAGGGCCCATACTGGAGGCCGTACTGGGAACACTGGGAATATGGTTGGGGCCCATACAGGGACAGCTGCAGCCCAAGGCTGGCTCTGTACTGGAAGCACTGGGTTCATACTGGGAGCACTGGGGATCGTGTCACGATCCTGGTGTGGCTGTAGGTCATGCTGCTGTCTTACTGGGAGCACTGAGGCCATACTGGGATGGTGGTGGGTGTGCCCACGCCGCTGGTTTCTGCCACATTTCACCATTTTACTCTGGTGTTTCCCCATTCTGACTTTTTCTCACCACTTCTGGCCCATTTGTGCCCCATTTTTGCCCTTTTCCCTTGTTTTTTCCCATTCTAGCAGTAATTTCTTCAACTGTTGCTCCCCGTAGACCCCACACCTCTGCCTTCCAGTATGGACCAGTGCCTCCCAGTACAGCCTGGTGCCCTCTCCAGGACTTGGAGTGCAATCCAGGACTCCAGGATGATGTTAGCATGGCCCAGAGCCCAGTCCCAGCGTATCCCACCAGCTCCCTGTGCCTTTCCACACCACCCCAGGGTCCCCAGCGGGCACGCTGACCCCAGGCCACCTGAAAACAGAGGAATAAGGGAAAAAAGGCAGGTATTTATTGAGGGGCCTTCAAAGGTACCCCTGGGAGCCAGAGGCTGCTGCCAGGATGGACCCCAAGAGGGACAACAGGTCATGAGTTCCTCACACTTTTATAGGTTTGGTTTATTTACATTTCAGGGTTAATTCTCCAGTTAAAGCTTCAGTTAATGATGGAGTTTCCCCAAGCTCACCCCGCTCTTAGGATGTTGGTTTACACATTTCGGGCCCAGGACAGTCTGGGTGTCCTTGGAGAGCAGGCCTGGAGAGGCTTTGTTGTATCTGCCTGGCACGAGGGAGCAGAAGTGAACAGGCTGCAGGAAACTCCAGAGTTCCACACTGGGCAGTGCAGGGTTTGAAAAACATGGAAGTTAAAGCCTCAGGCATCACATCCAGGCTAGAAAATCCCTCCCAGCCTGTGGAGTCCCAGCTGTGCGCCATCCCCACCTTGTCCCCAGCCCAGAGCCCTGAGTGCCATCTCCAGGAATTCCTTGGACACCTCCAGGGATGGGCACTCCAAACCTCCCCGGGCAGCCCCTGCCAAGGCCTGAGCACCCTTTCCATGGGGAAATTCCTGCTGCTGTCCACCCTGAGCCTCCCCTGGCCCAGGCTGAGGCCGTTCCTTCTCCTGTCCCTGTTCCCTGGGAGCAGAGCCCGACCCTCCCTGGCTGCCCCCTCCTGTTACCAACAATTGGTAAAAAGGAACCTCCCCAACGCCCGTGCAGCACTGAGAAGCTGCTGTTCCTCGTTCAGCTGCAGGCATCAGGGGATATCTCCTCTGGAATACCGAGCACAGAGAGGGCTCCTGTTCAGAAGCTGGGCTTCACATGCATGCTCACAGCGTTTCCCAGAACAAACACACATGGGGTAACCCTTTCCCTGAAGTCATTAACGCACATTCCCTCCCTCCAGCACATGTATTCTCCTGTCCCAGGGCTGTTGTTGGTGGTCCCTGAGCGCCAGTGACCCCACAGTTGTGTCTGACCACCCGGTGAACTGGTGCTACTGTGCCCAGTTAGGAAGAAGGCTGGCAGAGCTGGCCTAGTTTGCTCATTTGTGAGCCTTTCAATCAGTGGAGTGTAGTTTCTTACTCCTTTCCTTGGTTAATGTTTATCGTACTTTTGATTGTGCACTTCCATAGTCTGATGATTTTGCTAAATGATCATTGTAATAACCTGCCAGGTGCAATCAATTCTTCATCTGGCAACACTGTCAGGGACTTGTGCAGAGCCACAAGGTCCCCCCTGAGCCTCCTTTTCTCCAGGCTGAGCCCCTTTCCCAGCTCTGTTCCCTGCCCTTCCCTGGACACGCTGCAGCCCCTCAGGGTCCTGCCTGGATGGAGGAGCCCAGAACTGGGCACAGCCCTCGAGATGGAGCCTCAGCAGTGCCCAGCACAGAGGGGCAATCCCTGCCCTGGTCCTGCTGGCCACACTGTTCCTGACACAGCCCAGTGGCCATTGGCCTCTTGCCCACCTGGAATTGTGTCCCTGATCCACTGCTCTGGTCTTACCTGGCAGCTGCCCGCTCCAGCCGTGTCTCCAATGGGACACTGCACACTAACGCCAGTGAGAGGGTCCCCTTCCCCCTGTGTATGCCCCATTCCCTCAAGTTTTGGCATGGCCACACTGCTCCCCTTGGAGCTCAGGCACCATGGATCATCCATGGATCATCCCGGACCGGCAGCAAGCGAGTCACAGAGCGGGTAAGCAGGACCGTGTGACAGAGAGAGTCTGGGAATGACAGAGCCTGCCCTGGGAAGGCACCCCTGGCACCCCTGTTAGCAAAACCCACAGCCTGTAACGCACAAATGTGGGTTACAAGGGGGAAGAATTTGTGAAGAGGCGCCTGGCTAGTGCTGGAAAACCACAGAGCTTCCACCTTGGCAAGTGCACAGAACTGGCGTGGCTGGGTCATTGGTGAGGATGCCAAGGCACAGAAGCAGCTGCTCTGAGGAGTGCGAGTGCCCGGGGATCTCATGTGGATCCCAAGTGGATCCGTGCTGGACCTGGGGACACCTTTGTGTTGTGTTCTGTCCCAAGGTCAGCGTGGAATGCTCACACCATGCCCACCACAGCCAGACCCTCAGAGCCCTGACCTTGCTGTCAGCTCTGCCCCAGCTCTGTCCCCAGCACCAGGACCTGGCACAGAGAGCCCTGGGCCACAGCAGAAGGAAAACTCCCTTTCTGAGAGGCAAGAGGGGGAAAAGCATCTTTCTCCCTGCAGCCATCACGTCACCCAAGCTCGGGAATGCCCTGGATTTCATCTCCCAGGGCAATCCAGAGCCACATGTGGGTGGATTATTTCCCTGGATGCAGCAGGCACCTGGGAATGCAGAAGTCTCCAAGTGACTGGGTTACCCTCCCAAATTAACACCCTGCTCCCAAACCTAAGCTGCACTCCCGAGGCCCTCAGGGGCTGAAGTCCCACACTGTGAGCCAAGGGCAGATGCAGGCGGCTCCTGGGCCAGGCAGAGCTGGCCCGGGCTGGCTGGGGCACTCCGAGCTGCCCTGCCCTCGTGCTCCGTGTTGTGATTCCATGTCCCACCTGGAGCACCTGGAAAACACATCCCCACCCGCACCCAGCACTGCTCTCCTCTGCCTCCTCTCCATTCGAGGCGGTTCAAAGGAAGAGTGGCAGGCTCAAGGCAGCAGCCAGGGAACTAATTCCGTCCAACCTCCCTCTCACCAAACGATTATTACAAAGAAAGCGCGGCAGGGCTCGGTGACACAACTGCTCTCCCGTTTATTTCAAATCAAACCGCTTTTGTGAGCTGGATGCAGGCGGGACGGGATGCTGCACACGGACGGGGGGTGAGGTGGGCAGCCCCAGCGCAGCTGCCAGCGCCCGGCAGCGACTGCGGGCTGGAGACGGGCTCTGTTCACACAGCACAGGGAACGCTCTGGCACGGAGCCGGGACTCACCCGCAGGGGCCGCAGCCCCCGCCCGTGCTGCCAGCCCGGCCATCGCTCCCCGGCTGCACACACTGAGGTGGTGAGGCGCTCCGGAACCATCCGGCGCTGGCTGAGTGCCTCTGGCCCCGCGTTCGGTCAGCGCCCGGGGGAGAGCAGCTGCGATTCATCGCACGGGGCGGTGCGCCGGGCCCCAGCGCTCATATACTGTCCAGCTTCTTCAGGACGAAGGGAGCTGGGGAAGAAAACAGCGCGGCTCGAGCTGAGCCAGCGGCGACACCGCCGCGAGCTTGTGCAGCACCCCGAGACACCCCGGCCCCGGCTGTGCCCCGGCTCCGGCTGTGCCCCGGCTCCGGCTGTGCCCCGGCCCCGGCGCATCCCGGGCCGCACACGCGGTCACTCACTGATCCGCAGCAGCGCCACGTAGATGAGGAAGTTGCGGACGGAGGCCAGGACGTCGCGGCGCATCTTGCGCCTCAGCTCCTCCGGGTCCATCTTGGGCCCCAGCCCCTCGATGCGGAACATGCCGGACGCGGATCCCGGATCCCCGTGCGGATCCCGGTGCCGCTCCCGGAGCAGATCCCGGTGCCGATCCCGGTGCCGATCCCGATCCCGGAGCCGATCCCGGAGCCGATCCCGATCCCGGTGCCGGTGCCGACCCCGCCGCCGGCCACGCGCGCCGGAACCACGTGACCGAGGCCGCGCGCATGCGCACGGAGCGCGGTGAGGGCGCCGCTTCCGCCCGGCGTCGTTCCGCCTGTGGGGACCGGGACGGGACCGGGACGGGACCGGGACAGGGACACCGGGACAGGGACACCGTGACAGTGATACAGGGACAGGGACAGCGGCACCGGGACAGGGACAGCGAGAGCCCCGTTGCCGGCGTGTGGCGAGCCCTCGGCGGGCGCGGCCGGGCGGGCCGCACGATGTGGAGTGTGTCACCCTTCCCCTAGGAAAGGGTTTCCTTTGCTGCCCGAGCTTTGTGCACTTCCAAGCCCCATGCGAGGGGGTTTAACCCCTGCAGCTGAGCAGCCAAGGAGCTCCCAGCGGTGCCCAGGCGCTGGGAGGCAATTCCTGACTGATGGAACTGCCTGCTTAAGGGTCAGCCTCGGGCCTGCGGGAGCTGAGCAGAGCTCGGCAGAAGGATTTCCCTGGCACCGGGCACGGGCAGGGCAGAATTGATGGGCCCCGAGGACGTTTGGCAGAACTCCCAGGATAAGGAAGAAAGCACCAAAGACCTCAGCAGCGCTGCTGGAATCAGCTGCAGCTGGGAACGGGGACTCCTCGGGGGCAGCTCCTGGCCGGCGACCCCAGGAACCCCCGCCCAAAGCAGAGAGAGACCGAGCGTGGCACTAATTAGCGTGAGAGAAGGGAGGGGATCGTTACCCAGCAGAGGGTAGAGCAGTAATTAATCAGAGAGCCGCGTAACCTGTAGCAAATGGACACAAATGCCTTTGTTTGCTACGGTGTGTCAATAATGAAGGGGTTTGATGGTTCTCATGCTGGATTTGTGGCTTTGCCACCCAGCAAAACGTAAACAAAGAACCGTAAATAAACCAAATACCTCGACTGTTGCACTCTGGGGAAAAGAACCTTTTTGTGGACAAGGGAAGGCCTGGCTGTGTGTGTGAGTCTGAGTAGCAGATCCCAGGATATCTGGGGCTGGAAGGGATCTCTGGAGCTCCCCCAGCCCAAGCCCTGCCCAGGCAGGGTCCCCTGGAGCAGCGGCACAGGAACGTGTCCAGCTGGGCTTGGGATGGCTCCAGACAGGGACACTCCAGGCCCTCCCTGGGCAGCTGCTCCAGGGCTCTGCCCCTCCATGGACACAAGTTCTTCCTGCTGCCGGGCTGGGACTGGTGCTGCTTTATTTGATGGCCACTGCTGCCCGTGCTGTCCCTGGCACCACGGAACAGAGCCCGGCCCCATCCTCTGGCAGCCCCTGGAGGTGTTTGTGTGGATTGCTGGGATCCCCCCTCAGCCTTCCCTTCTGCAGCCTGGCCAGGCCCAGCTCCCGCAGCCTCTGCTCATCACAGAGATGCTCCAGATCCCAGATCATCTGACATTGGTTGTGCTTTTTCTAAGGGGCTGGAGCTGGATCAGGCCTGAAGCTCACCCAGGGAACTGCACACACCAGGATCCCACAGCTGTACACAAATATCAGATTTGTTACCCAACATGCAACAAGCCAATAATTAATTACACACTGCAGAGAAATGCTGAATATTTATTTCGGAGTTGTGTAAACCGGGGTGCTCAGTATATTCCACAACTGCGGCACACTGAGTGTCAAACCCCTTCATTATTGACACACTTTAGCAGACAAAGGCATTTGTGTCCATTTGCTACAGGTTACGCGGCTCTCTCATTAATTACTGCTCTACCCTCTGCTGGGTAACGATCCCCTCCCTTCTCTCACGCTAATTAGTGCCACGCTCGGTCTCTCTCTGCTTTGGGCGGGGGTTCCTGGGGTCGCCGGCCAGGAGCTGCCCCCGAGGAGTCCCCGTTCCCAGCTGCAGCTGATTCCAGCAGCGCTGCTGAGGTCTTTGGTGCTTTCTTCCTTATCCTGGGAGTTCTGCCAAACGTCCTCGGGGCCCATCAATTCTGCCCTGCCCGTGCCCGGTGCCAGGGAAATCCTTCTGCCGAGCTCTGCTCAGCTCCCGCAGGCCCGAGGCTGACCCTTAAGCAGGCAGTTCCATCAGTCAGGAATTGCCTCCCAGCGCCTGGGCACCGCTGGGAGCTCCTTGGCTGCTCAGCTGCAGGGGTTAAACCCCCTCGCATGGGGCTTGGAAGTGCACAAAGCTCGGGCAGCAAAGGAAACCCTTTCCTAGGGGAAGGGTGACACACTCCACATCGTGCAGTCCTACATGCTGCAGCACTCGGAGCACCAGGAATGCTGCCCGAGGTGGACACGGGCTCTGGGGATGCCTGAGAGGGGCAGGTGAGCAGGCAGAGCCTTGTGGCTCCCCCAGCATCCCCACAAGACGCCTGCAGGGCTCCGCAGCCAGCCAGATAGTTTAAAAAAGGGATTTCTCTCAGCTAAGCTGCCCGTGACCCGAGGCAAAGGCAATTACAGAGCAGCTGCTCCCACTGTGCCAGTGATTACAGGGCTAATTGAGCTCTCCTGGCTGCGAGCCTGAGCCAGGTGGCCAAGGAGGAGCGTTCCCAAACCGCCCCACAACCAACACAGTCACAGGACATTCAATCCCAGTGCCCAGTGCCAACGAGGGGTAACCTGTCCTGGTCACGGAAGACGTAGCACTGCCCTCCCGAGAGCTTTCTAGCAGAGTCCCAGGGGAAAACACAACACAGCTGCCCAGATCCCCCGCTGACACAAACTCCTGGCTGTGCCAGCTCCAGGAAACCTCATTATTTACTCTGGCAGGTGGCTAGCAGGAACACACGCTGGCAGGTCCCGAGCCCATTCTGGCAGAGGAGCAGGGAGTCTCATCCTGAATTCTGTGCCTGCTGCTCCTCCCAGTCTCGCTTTCTGTTGGAAAAGCGGGAGAGGGGCTGTTTTCCCAAGCATTGCTCTGGAGGAGATGGAGGAATGTGAGCACATCTGGGCAAAGCCCAGAGGAACGCAGCCCAGTGCTGAGAAGAGACTGGAGCAAGGAGGAGACAAAAGTGATGCCGAGGAGCAGAAGAGGTGAGGGCTCTGCCAGGACTCAGACTGGGAACTTCTTGCCATAAGTTGCTCCACTGGAGCCACCCCGTTCTCCTCATCCTTCTGTGAGATGGAGGGATGGCAAACACTTCCTGTGGGAGATGTTCCCATCTTCAGACTTCAGGTGTGAAGTGACTGGCAAGGGAGAGAAGGCCTTGGCTTTGGGGTTTGACATTGTCCTGAGCTGTCCTTGAAATGTTTGTGGCCACTTTCCAGAATTCCCTCAAACCTCCCAACTCCAAAGCTGGGACAGTTCAGACCCTGTGTTTAGTTGCACTCAGCCCCATAATTACAGGGGAATGTTACCTTCCCTTCCCTGGAGCTGCAGGAGGATTACAACCCTGACTGGGCACCGCCTGGAGGTCTCTGATCAGACATGGCACGACCTGTGTGTGGCAGGTAACAGCACAAGAAGCTGACAAGAGGTGCAGACATTGCCACAAGGACAGCCTTGGAACAGTGGTGTGAGAAAGGGCCAGACTCCACAGGCAGCTGGAGAGAAGCACTGCGGGCTCCCAGGGGCAAGGCCAGAACCTGTCCTCAGCTGTGCCAGCTGCAGCACATAATGCCCAGATAGTACCAAGGTAAAGGTGGCACAAATACTGAGTTAGACACAGATCTTAAAAAACCCCCACATGGCAGCAACGGGGAAAAATAATAGTTCTAGGCCGGTTGTTCCTCTGGGAGGAGACCCAAAGGGAGTGCAAGGACTGGGAGAAGAAGGGTCAAGGAATGTGAAGAGGTGTGCAGATGTTGTGCCAGTGCTGTGAGGAGGAGGCAGCCCAGCAGCCCTTGGTGTGAGCACTCTGCTGGAGCATTACCCCACAGCTGTTTTGGCCATGGTGGTACCGAAATCAGCTGATAAATCCCTGGCAACAATGAGCATTAAGAACCTGCCATTCTTCATTTGGTCAGATGCATGAGGGGACATCTCCTCTGGAGTACCGTGCATGTTGAGCAGAGAAAAAGCTGCTCTTTAGATTCTATATTGTATGTCCATATTCATTGATTTTCCTGGAATAAGCATAGTCATTTCCCCGAAATCATTAACTTGTGTTCCCTTCCCTTTGCATGTGCATCCTTCTGTCCTGGGGGTCTCCTGGTGGTCGCAGAGCCCAGAGTTACAGCTGAGCACGTGAGGAGCTGGGGTTATTTCCCAAATAGGGAGCTGAGCTGGCACTACTGGGCTGGTTACTCTCCCGTTCTCTTGGTTAATGTTTGACACCATCCCACAGAAGAAGCATTGTGCGGCTCCATAGGACAGTGGGTTGTGAAGAATAAGCATTGTGTGAGCCCACTGGGTGTGCAAACAGCTCCTCCTTGAGCAGCAGCAGGACACACACCAAGCCTGCTGTCCTGGCGGGGAGCACGGAGAGGAGGGCGCACTGCTGCAGAGCCTGAGCACTCCCAGGTGAACGGGCTGAGCTCCCAGCAGAGCAGTGTAGGTGCATCTTCTGTGTGTGAGGGCTTTGGCAGCTCCCTGTCGCTTCCTGTCATTGCTGAGAAACAGGTTCAGCTTTTTCTAGCTGAGGAAAGATTGGGAAATTGACACAGAACGTGAATTTCCGTGGGTTTACAGACCAACCTCGCAAGTTCACTCCACGCACCAGTGTGCCTGTTGGACCAAAATCTAGTAATTTATCCTCTGGGAGAAAAACAGGTTACAACCACCCTTCCCCACACCAGGTTCGGGGAAAAAAAATTTTCCTTGAAGGAAAGTGAAAGATATATAAAAATTATTTATTTAACAGACACGCAAGAGAAGAATAATAATGCTAAATAATAAAATCTCTCGCGGTGGAGAGAAACCTGGGAAGATTTCAGAGTCCTTCTGTAGGTGTGGTCTCTCTCCTCCTCAGAGCTGGGTCGGCAAGGCCTTAGGCCTTACGCCACCTCCAGGCCTGGAGGAAAATTCTCCTGATATGTTCTGATGTTGAAACAGTCCAGAAGAGAAAAAAGGAAAAAAGATCAAAGTTCTGGGAACCACGCCAGAGAAAAAGGGAAAAAAACCCCGAAAAGTTGGCTGAAGAAACAGGCAGGGTGCTCCCTCCATGCAGCCAGAGAACGCAGAGGAGTCTCCATCTCCATGTCCTTGAGACACTGCTTTGAAAAGTTTGTTTGGTTTTTTTTCTTCCTCCCCTCTCAATCTCAGTTTAAAGGCACAGAAAAGGCACAGAATGAATTTTTTGGCATAGAGCCGTGATAGGGGATAAACATCATGGAGTCACCCCAAGACACCCAGCCTGTTCAGGGCCACGCCAGTCAAGGTGTGTTCCAGGTACAGAGGATAGGCATGCCCTGGCTGCCTCCACCCCAGGGGCAAAACCAGCAGGCAGCTTTGGTTCTGGTTTCTTCTTGCCATTGCTGTGGGTAATCTTTCTGGAAAACTGTGGGATTTGGGTGGAAACAAGCCCCACTGGCCAAGGAATGGAGCCTGCAGGTGACAGGGGCAGGGCTGCATGCTGGGTGGGATACAGACAAGAGGGGATGGCTGGGCAGAGCTGCCTGGGAATCGGGCAGAGCCCAGGCACTCCAGCTGAAGCTCAGGCTTCTCTCCCCATGAGTTCCCCTGCTCCCATGAAGTCGTGGAACAATGGCAAGATACAGCTGGTGCACCTGGCAGGAAAGAAATAGCCCACAGAAACAAAAACTGCCCTGATAATTCTTTTTGAGACCTCAGTCGGGTTTCTAGGAGCAAGGAACTCACCACAGTGGACCGATTCTCCTTGATAAAAATGTTCTGTGGAGTGGCCCTTCAGGTGCTGTCCTGGGGTGTTTCTCCAGGCTGCTCCTGCATCATGGAGATGGCTCATCCCCAGCTGGAAGGACAGCATGCTTTCCTCTTGGAAAAGGCAGTGTTAGCCTGGCCTGGCCCCTCTGCACCCACTGGTAAGATGCAGAGGAGCACCAGGGACCTCCAGAGATGAATTTATCAGAGATGCGCAACAAAGGATTTCCAGAGGCCCTGGGGCAGCCTGGCAGAAGCACCACAGCAGCTCACACTGGAGCCCTGGTGCTGCTGCTGCCACGTCGGCCCTTTCCCCCCAGCCAAGGAATCGATCTTGGTGCAGCTCTAATGGCAGCTTTTGGCTTTGTGCCCACAGAAAGGCTTCTCTGTGTCTGCCTGGTGCAGTTCAGCTCGTCCTGCTGCCACCTCCATGGGCTGCACGGCCCGGCCATGCCAGGGCCCATCACAGCAGACACGGAGAGGTTCCTGCCAGCCCACTGTGCCTCCCAGGACGGTGTGGGACACTCACTGCTGCCCCTGCAGGGCACAGGACCGTCCCTGCTGCTGGCAGAGGGCAAGGACCAGCGGGACGGGGCTCGCTGTGGCTCTGCCCATGGCCTCTCCATGTGGGCATGGGGGTGGGCACCACCCGTGTGTGACACGGGGAACCATGGGCTGGGTTCTATGGGGAGGGGGTTTCCTTTACCCTCAGAGGTCTCCATCCCACCCAGACAGCCCCTGCCGCCCTGTCCCAGTGATGAAGCTCCGTGTGTGACCCACTGGCTCGAGCCCACCATGACCCCCTCTGCCTGCACCGGGCCCAGGCTCTGCTCCTCAGGATCACACCTCCTGCGAGGAGCTCTGCTGCTCCTCCTGTCCCTGCCGTGTGCCACACTCACACCACCACGGCCCTGGGCAGTGCCTGTGGCAGCTGCTCCCCAAGGAGGCCGGCACAGCCCCCCAAGAGCTGTGGCAGTGCTCCTGCCTCCTGCCCTGCTCCTGCCAGGCTGCTGGGCTGCTCGCTGCCCGGGCTGTGGGGTCCGGCAGCCTGGCAGGGGCGAGGGGCCAGGCTGAGCACGTATGGCCAGAGAGCCCTGGCACACGGGCTGGCACTGGCTGGGCACCGTGTGTCCCCAAAGCCACCCTGCCACTGCCCTCCTCGGATGGGCAGAAGCGAGGAAACACCACAAAAGGCTGGTGGGTTGAGACAGGCTCAGGCAGACACCACTCAGCAATGACTGTCATGGGCAAAACAGACTCAGAAGGGTCACAGTCTCTCTCCTCTGGGCATCCCCCTGCTCCGGTATGGAGTCTGCCAGAACCGCAGGTGGGTCTGTGCCCCTCGAGGACCTCCCCAGGCTGCCGGCAAAGCTCAGCTCCAGCTCCTGGAGCACTCACCTGGGCTCTGCAGGGCTGCTTCTCTCACGCCTTCTCACACCTCCCTTCTCTGGCTCCAACAGCCCCTGTGAATTAACTTCTTCGTTCTTAACTCTGTTATCCCAGAGGTGCCGCTGCCCCTGAAGTGGCTCACAGCCCTGGCCAGCAGTGGCTCTGTCCTGGAGCCGGCGGCGCTGGCCCCAGGGGACACGGGGGAAGCTTCCAGCAGCTTCTCACAGAAGCCACCCCTGTAGCCCCCCTGCTCCCCGAACCTGGCAGCACTCACAAACCCAGCCCAGCACCCAGGTTTGCCCATGTGTGGAAAAAGAGACACCCTGAGGGCTCACACAGACAGCGGCAGCGCAAGCAGCCCGTGCCTGCTCCCCTTTCCGCCTTGAGACCGGCATGGAAACATTGCAGAGAGCCCCGCTAGGGAATTGGGGCCGGGCGGCGGCAGGACAGACAGCACCGACCCAGCGCACCGCACTGCTGGGCGAGCATCCCGCCTGGAATGCTGGCCCCGTGCCCCCAGCCCTGGGCCCGCCTCACCCCTCCGTCTCCGCGCGTTTGCTCTCCCCAAATCCCATCGATGCCCGCCTTTCCCTGCGTTCAGTCCCTCCCCGGGCGTCCTGCAACGAGCCCTGGGCAATGCTCGCTGCTCTTCCCCTCTGCCCCACGGCTGGTCCTGTAGCCCGGCTGTGACACTGCATCTCTGAGGGGCTCGGAGAGGGTGGTGTCCCCCAGCCCTGTCCCCCAGGCTCAGCTCCCCTGGGACTGGAGGTGCTGAATGGGGGCTCATGGCTCTGGGGGTGTCTCTCGGGTTCCCCCGAGGCTTGGGGCTCTGCTGGTGTGTACAGATGAACTTTTCATCACCAAAGTCAGTGTTCCTAGGCTCTGATCTCTCATCCCTGAGAGGGCCAGGAGTGAAAGCTGTATCACTGGGCCAGCTACATTGGAATGTGGCCCAGCCAGCTCACCTGAGGCCAGATAGTTTGAATTCACCCATAAGTGCTCAACTGGGGCATCCCAGGGGTGTTCTCCACACTCCAGGTAGGTTTTGCCCCCCTCAGAAAGTCCTGTCCTACTGTGGCCTGGGACATGGGGGCTATGTCATCCCAAGGGAGCAGGGCACCTCAGCAGTCCTGGGGCTCCAAGGGAAAGCTTCTCTTCCTGCTGTCTCCTCTTCTCCTGGGAGAGGCGAATGTGGCCCTGTCACTTGTGGAGCTGCACTCACTGCTGCGGACCCTCAGGTAGCAAAACCACCCCCAGAAGCTTCAGCAGGAAGCAAACAGAAGATGCTGGAAAGCAATGTCAAAGCCTCGAGGCAAATATTTCAGACTTGTCACCCATTTGCCTGTGATCCAGGACAGGGAGGGACAAAGGCAAGAGGAGATGTGAGCCCACCAAAACTGCGACCTAGAACCACAGCACCTTCTGCACCAGCACCAAGGTTGGACATGACTTCTGGTGTGTTCAGGTGATTCGGAGTGCTGACCTTTGTGATGAAGAGAACCAGAATCATTCAAGCGTGTGGCAGAGAGGAGGAGGGTGAAGGTGCTCCTTGTCTGCAGCCTCACCCTGTGGAGGCACAGGCAGAGCACCTGGGAACTGGAGCTGGTGCTGAAGGGCCCTGCAAGCAAAACCCTGCAGCACAGAGGGGCTGGAACGTGGCCAGGGAGCCCTGACACATCTGCATGAGGGGCTCCCAGAGGTGCTGACTGACCCTCTAAAGGCTCTGGTTCTCTGCTGTGAAATGTGAAGGCATTTCCTCCTTCACAAGATCTTAGCTCTACTTCTTGAGAGCTTTCCAGGCCCTTAATCCCAGTCATTCCAGAGGTGTCATCTGGATCACAGGACAAGGAGCTAAGTGGGCTCACAGGGCAGGCTCAGGAATGAGTGAGCTCCCAGAGGCTTCATCCTTCACAGACAGATCTTGGCATGCAAGCAGCCGCAAGCTGTAACTTTCCAAGTAGTTCTGAAGTGTTTCCCAGGACAGAAGGCTTTCTTTCACAGGTCAGCTGTGACAGCATCCAAACCTGAGTGATGATGAATGCTGCTCAGAGACAAAATGTCCCGTAACTTCTTGGATTATTGTTCCCCATGCCTCTGGAAGTGTAACTACTCAGAGGAAAAAAAACCCATGTGCTCAGCTCCACCCCACATGGGCTAAATGTCACGTTTCGTAGGTCAGCGTGGCCTTCAGATGTGTCTAGTGGATACCACTATTCACCTCCACGATAAACAACCAGGGCTTTATTTCTTTTTTAATTAAGCATCTGCTTCCTGTGTTGATTGCTTTGAAAACATCACCCGGGGCCACGTGGGAAGGGAGATGTGATGCACGTTGCCCAGGGAAGCTGCATGAATCAGCAACTGATGCAAAGCCTTATTCTGGGCACTGTTTAATGTTACATTAATTTCAGATGTCAGGCCCCAACCTCATTTTTTTGTCAATTTCAGTGACCACAGGGTAGTACTGTCAGTGAAAGGTGCCAAACTTAGTTCCTACGTCAGCAGAAGAGAAAAATAACGCTGTTTTCTGTGGGCAAGCTGTTTTGGGAGAGGAACAGTTCCTGGAAAAGGGGCAGAGGGAGCAGGCCGAGCAGCGGAGAGCTCGCAGTGCAGACATGCTGCGAGGGGCCGGCGGGGCGAAGGCAGGGAGGCACAAATCGGAGCAGATCGATGCCTGTCCGCGGGCAGGTCCGCGCGTCCGGAGCAGCGCCGCGCTAAAAGCAGCGCTGCGGCGGTGGCCCGGCGGCCGCGCCCCGAGCAGGGCACCTTGGCGGCCAGGGCAGGTGCCAGGGGAGGAAGGAAGAACTGGCATGGGGGATGTGGGATCCCTGCCCGCCGGCCCAGCCGGGCACTGTCCCTCTGTGCGTGTCCTTGGCACCGCCGAGCCCCGAGCGCCGGCAGCGCAGCCCCGCGCGGAGTGTGCGGGGCACAGAGTGGGAAACCCGAACAACACCCTGCCCTGTCCGCTCCCACCAGCCCTGCCCAGGGCAGCCCAGGGGCACAGCGGCAGCTGGGAACACAAACTGGGGACATCCCGTGCTCAGCTGTCCCGGGAGAGCTCAGCCCCGTGTTCCAGGGGTGACACCCGTCAGTGGGGGTCAACACCGCGCACCCCCAGGACATCAACGCGCCACAAGCCTTGGGGCACGGGGGAAGAGCAGCGAGCATTGCACAAGGATCGTTGCAGGACGCCCGGGGAGGGACTGAACGCAGGGAAAGGCGGGCATCGATGGGATTTGGGGAGAGCAAACGCGCGGAGACGGAGGGGTGAGGCGGGCCCAGGGCTGGGGGCACGGGGCCAGCATTCCAGGCGGGATGCTCGCCCAGCAGTGCGGTGCGCTGGGTCCGTGCTGTCTGTCCTGCCCCCGCCCAGTCCCGCTTCCAGCGCTGTCCCGAGTGCGGGAGGCTCTGTCCGCCCTGCTCGCCTGTGCCCCTGGGCCAGCACCTGCACCGAGCACCAGGGAGCCGGGGCTGCGGGGCTCCGGGGCTGCGAGGCTACGGGGGTGCGGGGCTCCGGGGTGGGGGGCTCCAGGGATGCGGGGCTCCGGGGGTGTGGGGCTCCGGGAGTGCAGGGCTCCCGGGTTTTGGGGGAGCGGGGTTCCACGGTTGCGGGGCTCCGGGGACGCGGGGCTCCGGGGGTGGGGGTGCGGGGCTCTAGGGCTCCGGGGATGCGGGGCTCCGGGGGCGAGGCCGGCCGGGGGGCGGGGTGCGGGGTGCGGGGCGGGGTGCGGGGGCGGCTCCCGGGGGCGGGCCCCGGGGGTTGTCATTGAGGTGCCGGCCGTGCCCCGCCGGCGCGGCAGCGCTGCGCTCCCGGCGGAAGGTAACGGGGATCGCTCGGGGCGGCGCGGAGGTCCCGCACCCTCCGGGGAGCGGGGTGGGCGCGGGGCTTCTCCGGGCGGGTCGGGTCGGGTCCCACCGGGGCGCGGAGCTGCTGCCGCCGCTGGTTCTGCTCCTGCCGGGTGTCTCTCGCTCGGGGCCGCGGGCTCCGTCTCCTCGCTTGGCGTTGGGGTGATGGTTTAGCGCTTTCTGCCCGAGTTTGCCCCAGACGCCGTGGGCTGGTTCTCTTTGCGGTGCGAGGAAGCCATCCATACACGTGCGCTCCGCTGTCCCTAACAACAAAACAAGAGGACAAAAAACCTCCCCACAGATCTCAGCTGTTGAATTCACAGACAGTGATTTTGACTTCCTAACCACTATGGGGAAAATACTGTGAGAGGAATTTCGCCTGAGCTGGGGGGAGCTGGAGACAGAGTGACTTTAACGTGGGGATGTCAGGGGCATCAGTGTGAGCATCCCCATCCCCGAGGGTGGTGGTCCCCGCAGGGCAGCTGGGGCACGGGGCTCCAAAGGACCGCAGACAGACAGTGCATGCTCTCTGGCGGGTGTTAGAGGGTTTTACCACTGCCCAAAGCGCTCAGGTTTGCTCCATTTGCACTCACATGGCTCTCCAAATACTGGAAACTCACCTGCCAGCTCCCGCCCGGGTAACCTGTTCTGGGTGTGTTTGCTGCTCTCCATCTCCCCAGCATCGTGTGTTTTTGCTGAGAGTCTCACAGCTTCTAGTGGCTCCTTGTTGCAGGTGTATCTGCTGCAGTCCTGGGAAGCTCCTGAACTTTCTCCTTCCAGGCAGGTTTGGGTGAGACTTAACGTGCCAGTGGGAGGTGTGAGATAATGAGTGGTCTAAAGGGGCTGTGACATGGGAAATGTCAGAATCCCAGTAGACATGGAGTTCTTGTTCCAGAAGAGCAGACTTGCTGGCCCAGGAGATTCTGCGGATTTAGAGATGGAAATGACAATCATGTAGGCTAGGAAGCCCTCAGTGAACCATTCCCTTCACTTTATCTCTTTCTGTGATTCTGTTCTTGCTCCCATGTGGGGCTCTCTGTAGCCAGCCAGAGAGGCAGATGTTTGGAGAGCTGTTGTACAACCAGAGAAAAATCCAAGCTGGAAAAGAAAAGACCTCTGGAAGTCTGTAAGGCAGCATTTAATTCTGCCTGCTAAAATTCTAGCTGACACTGGCTAGTGAGGCCCTTGCCTCATTCCCCCATCTGTGAATTGACCTGGCCAGATGGGTGAGAAACCTCTGGGCCAGACTGGGTGGGAAGGCCAAGGCGAGGGCATGCATGAGTGATAGCGAGGGCATGGCAAACCCTCTGCCCAGCCCGTGTCCTCTCTGCCTCCCCAGTTCAGCCATCAGGAGTAGGCAAATGGCACCTGTTTCCACATGTGCTGCTGTGTAATTTATCCTGGGTTTCGCTCCCATAAGGTTTAGTAAATTACCCTCTAAATTCCTCCTGAGCAATGTGCTGTCAAACAGTTGCTTAGTGCTGTTCAGTGCTCTGGGCTCTCTCTCTTTGTGGAAAGCCTGTCTTTCTAAAGCTGGAGAGAAGCTCTGGGCTCTTCTGAAATGGCTCTGTATGTGGCACGACATTCCTGAATCAATATATCTTAAGTGCAGGTATTTTCCCTTTTGTCTTGTTCTCCCATTCTTGGCATTTGCCAAAAGGCCGTGCCAAAGTTCCCTCCTGGCACATGTTGAGATCACCTTTACTGATGGGTGTGGAGGAGCCTGCTGAGGTGCCTGCCCTGAGCATGAGGTTTTTCCTCTGTGGAGAGTCCCGGGAAGGCCACGGGAATACTCCAGAGTGCTGGACTCCACAGCACTTTGGTTGGTTCCAGACCTGCAGTAGGACACAGGGATCAGTGACAATAGGTGGAGTTCTGCACAAAACCTTTTTGGGGGGTTTGTTGGTGTGTTTTCCCCTGTTGTGCAGTCTGCCAGTGACACGACAGTGCTCCTCAGAGGGCGAGCTGCTGTCTCTGTGGTTGTGTGTGCAGGGACTGGGGAGGACGATCCACCCACGTGCTCTTTTCCTCACCATGAAAAGGAGCTGTAAGTCAGGAAAGCAGGAGGAAACATCCCTTCTGTGCCGGCAGTTCTTGTCCAGGGAGATGGAGCTGCAGGGAGGAAAGTCCTCACACACTTCCACACCGGTCTATTTTTAGGAGTGAAAGCTATTCAAGAGGGAAGTATTGATTTTCCTGCTGTCCACCTTGAACGTTCTGTTTATCATTTCCTTCAGTTTGTGTGTAATGCACCATGCACAAAGCTATTCTTGCTTCTCCCCTCGTGCCCCCAACCAGTCGAGGATGTGTGGCCTTTGCTGAAACCGTTTTTATTTGGCGCCTGAAGTCTTTGTGTGCCCAGAAACTCATAATTTAAAACTAATTCAGCTCTTTGGGAGCCAGAGTGTGTCTGTGTAAAACCTCACCACTGTCAGCTTGGGGAGGAGAGTGGGGACATGCAGGTGCAGAATCTCTCCTGCCTTCCCTGGGCTGACAGGGGCTACATTCTCTTGCTGACTGTTCTTGATTTATAGCAGCTGGATGGAGCGTGGGGGTGGTTGTTGGTTTTTTGGGTTTTTTTAATACTGGGGTTTGTTTGCCTGTTATGGTGGGGGTCTTTTGAGTTTGGGTTTTTCTTTTCCCCTGGTAGCATCTGTCTATATGCAAAAACCTGGGTCTGCAATAGTATTAAAAAGCAACTTTTTTTTAAATTGTTTTTTTTCTGGGGGGTTGTGGTGCTGGTGGTTAATCTTTGCCTGGTATGACACAGAAGTACTGAACCTCACAGGTTTCTGGCACAGCACAGGTTCTCTTCCCGAACCAGGGAAGGCCAGAGGACCAGCCTGGCCACCCTGCAGGGCAGGAGTGGTTGTGCTTCTGGCCCTGGGAGTGATCAGACGGCAGCTGAGCTGAGGGTGGGGGGGATAAACTGGTCTGCAGGGAGCTCAATCCCATTAGTGACGTCTGGCAGTGCCCGGAGTGTCACACAGCGTTGTGGGGGTGTTCCCTGTGTGCTGCTGTAGTGGGCGAGGGCACTGCCCTGGCACACAGGGATGCTCGTGGCCGGGGCAGGGCTCTGCTGTGGACCCTCCTCGGACAGCAGCGTCCCCAGCTGTGCCCCTGACCCTCGCAGAGCAGCACCGTGTGTGTGTGTGTGTGTGTGTGTGTGTGTGTGTGGCACTTCGGGCTGGCCTTCAGCCTGGGCAAGACCCTCCCATGAGTGCAGCTCATCTCCTCAAAACCCAGGCAGATGCCACAGGCTTAGGAGACAGGATGGCCATACTGCTGAGGGCTTTTTTCCTGGTTTTTTTTTATTTTTATTTTTAATTTTCTTTTTCAAGAATTACGTTCCCTGTATATGCACAGCCAGTGTGGTGGGAGTGCAGAGTGCCATGGGAGCTTTAACCCCAGGCCTTGGGCTCAGCTGTCTCCCCCTCTGTACCTCCAAGAACATCTTTAGAAGCTGCTCTGTGGAAAATAGGTGAGTTACAGTTCTGTCCTCATGTCTCATCAGAACTGGCTGACCTTCAAAAGCTTTGCTGCAGAGACGCTCAGTCGTGCCAGAAGAGTCTTCTGGTGCAGCTCAGAGCCACATTTGTCAAGAAGGAGCTCAGTTTTCTTCTCCCAGCCTGGGAGGACAGGGATGTGCTGACCCTCTGGGCAGGAGCAGACCATCCCTGGTGAGCTGGGGTGGCCTGGGCAGGGACCAGCCCTGCTTCCTCTTGGAGCTGCACCATGTGAGGACGTGTCACCAGATCAAGAGGTGCAATCACAGAACCACAGAATGGTTTGGGATGGTAGGGGCCTTTAAAGGCCATCTAATCCAACCCCCTGCCGTGGGTAGGGACACCTTCCACTATCCCAGGTTGCTCCAAGCCCCCTTCAGCCTGGCCTTGGAGACTTCCAGGGCTGGGGCAGCCACAGCTTCTCTGGGCACCCTGTGCCAAGGCCTCCCATCCTTCCTGTGTACGGTTTTTTGCTTATACCTAGTCTGAATCTGCCTCTTTTATTTTAAACCCATCATCCCTTGTCCTGTAATTGCAGGCCCTGCTCGAAGGTCTGTCCCCATCTTTCTTACAAGCTGCCTTGAGGCACTGGAAGGGCCTCTAAGGTCTCCCCAAAGCCTTCTCTTCTCCAGGCTGAACAACTCCAGCTCTGTCAGCTTTCCTTGTGTCAGAGGTGTTCCAGACCTGTGGTTATTTTTGTCATCCTGCTCTGGACTGGCTCCAGCAGCTCCACATCCTTCCTGTGCTGGGCCTCAGGGCTGGAGGCAGGTGGGATCTCACCTGAGCAGGGCAGAGGGGCAGAATCCCCCACTCCCCTGCTGCCCACACCGGGGGGTCAGCCCAGCACAGGGGGGTTTCTGGGTCCCAGCACACATGGCTAGGGCAGGGCCAGCTCTCAGCCACCAGCACCCCCAAGTCCTTCTCCCAGGGCTGCTCTCAGTCTGTTCATCCCTCAGCCAGAGGCCATCCAGCTCACTGCTGGAAACAGGCTTCCAGGAGCCCCTGTGAGTGAAGTTACAGGTGGACATCCAGCATCCAGGGTTTTACAGCAGCCTGTGGCAACATCTGCTCAGGCCTTTCTGTGTCAGCAGTGCAGGAGACCCCCTGTCCCCACTGCTGCTCCTGGCAGTGCCTTAAAACAAAGGTGTAATATCAAAATTACCACAAACACTTTTGCCCATCAGAAAACTTCAGTTTGATGGGCGAATACTTTGCATGAAATATTGAAGTATTCTCCGTGAAAGTGGGTTTGTTTCTTTCCCGTGCTGGTCGGATCTGTGCTGTGCATGTCCTGACACTGCTGGCAGCTCTGGTGTGGGCCCTGCCCTTCAGGTCTGCTTTGCTCCTGAAGACCCAGAGGCAGCCACCCAGGTTTCCTTCCAGACACTGAGCCGTGGCTCTCCAGAAGGGTCAGCTGGCCATGACAATCCCCGTCGAGTCGCCGTTCCCTCTGGCCGAGCTGCAGGATCTCTGTGTGTCAGGATCCCAGCTCAAGCTGCTTAGTGGTGTGCTCAGGGGCTTGGCTCAGAAATAGCTGCAGCAGGGCAGTGGGAGCAGGGCCCGTGCTGGAGCTGCCGTGGGACATCCCAGGGTGGGGAGAGGGGCCGCTGTGTGTGCAGGGTGGGTGATCCTGCTGATCCCATCCTGCTCCGCATGCGGGGCTCACGGGGTGCCCCAAGGATGCCGTGGGGACAGAGACTGCTCCTGGTGTTGTGCAGGGTTTTAGGGAAATACCTGCCAAGCTGCCTCCTCTAAAACACCTGTTGTTTGGCCCAAACATTCCAGTTTCCTGAAAGGACAACCATGGGGATTTTTCCTTAGTATTCCATCTGGCGTTTTTAAATGCTTGTGTTTGTTCTTCTGGCTTGTCCTCCTTATCCTCCAGGTTAAGAGACTTTTTCTGGGAATTCTGTTTGGTGAAGCCCAGAGAGAGAAGTCTGTCCTTTTCTGCAGAGCAGTGGAGGGCAGGGGGTGAGGGGTGGAGGTGCAGATGGAGGCGGTGAGGAAGCACCGGGGAAGGAGCGATCGCGGAGCACCAGCAGCTTCCAGGCACTCAGACGTGGAGCCCTGGGCAGGAGGTGTTCCCGTGGCTCAAAGGGAACATTCGGGTGCTTGGAGGGGAGTGGGAAAGCCAGAGCACTTCGTGCTGCTGAGCAGAGAGGTGAAGGCAAAGAGGCGAAGGCTGCAGCCACTGCCACACGAGCGTTACAGACATGGAACACTGGGGCTGAGAGGGGACTCGCCAAGCAGGACCCGTCTGCCCAGGCTCCCTGGATGGATCCTGCCTGTGTGTTCCAGGCTTCTGCTCCTTATGTGGGCACCTCCTGGTCACCTTCTGAAAAAGGGGTCAGATTTCCCATCCTGTCTGCTGTAATTTCTGGAAACACAGCTGGATCAAAAGGTGCCATTTGTGGTTCAGAGATGCTTCTCAGGAGCGGATGTAGGAGCAGTGTGGCTGAAGGAAAAAGTTGAATTGTGTTGTGTAAGAAAGAAAGGCCAGAGAGTGCCCAATGCAAAAACTGCTGAAGGGCTGAATTTTCTCCATTTTCTGCCCGTGGCTGAAAAGGCAGGGAGCAAATGAGGCTGGAGTGGATCCCTGTGAGGAACGCACCAGCAAATGTGAGTCCTGCCCTTCCTTCTTGGTTAGAAAATGTGAGCTGCGGGAGGACAATGGCCTGGGAAGGTGCTGAGAGGAAAGGTCCGGATTTTGGTGAGGCAAGCCTTTCGTGCTTCAGTTGTGTGAGCTTCCAGCCATGTCTGCCGTTCATAGGTTAACTTGGTGATATTTCTGTTACAGCACCGTTTCTGCCATGGACCAGCAGCCCGCTGTCCCAGTATGACAGAGCATGTCCCTGAGGCACAGAACTCCCTGTCCCAGCAGCAGGCACGAGGGAGGAGGCCAGGACGCACGGAACGCCTAGGCTGAGCAGAAGACACACTGTGAAAGGTGGATATAACTGTTCTGGGTCTGAAATACAAAGAGCTGATATTCTTCACGACTTCCGGCAGATACAGACATATTTTGTTTCATTTTGTGTTAGGTTCACTGGCAGCCCACAGTTCTTCCCAGGGTCAGAGCTCAGAGTATTGGCAGGGGTACATGGCTGCAGGCTCCCTGTGCCTTGCAAGGCATGCTGCTAGGCTGTGCACTGACCACTGATGTTTGCAGTCACAAATATCAAACCTCTTACCTGCTTTGGCTGCAGATTCATGGTCTGGTGGGCTCTGTTTAGGGGTGGAAAGCCGACCCAGCCTTTGCACCTCCAAAAGAAGCCCATGGATCCATGAAATCCATGGAAAAGGACCACACATGTCGCTGTCTGCCATGGGAGGGTAACGCAGTGTGATCATGGCACAGATGACCAAGAGCACCAAGAAGGAGAGGCTGGGTGGGCAGGAGGGGGTCTGTGAGTGTTGCCACAGGCGTTACCCTCTGTTAAAGCTCTGGTCTTCACAAGGTGCCAGCAGATCTCTCTTTGTTACAAATGAGTCGTGAATTAGTGCTGGTAACTCTGGGAGCTGTCCAGAGGAGCTCCTCAGTCACTCGTCATTCTGTTTTCCTGTGGTTTCTGTCACTTCCAGGTAAATGGGAGATTTGGAGACTAGCTTAATCCATACACGAAAAACATGTAGAATAGAGCAAATGGTAGCAAAATGGCTTCATCGCTCTCGGGACAGCGCACCCAGGTGAGTGTGGTTTTTGTGGGAGGAATATCTATGATCACCTTTGGTCACAGACAGCACAGGGCTGTTCCCATGAGCAGGGGCTGGTGCAGCCTGCAGATCTCACTCGTTGTTTCTGCTGTTCTTGGGAAATATGCACATTGAAAAAGAAATCAACTGCATTTTTAAGCACCCCCCTTGGCTTCCAGGGACTGATGTTCCTGCCTTTCTCTGCTGTGGTTTTGTGAGGAAGAAATGCAGCACTGCTCCATGTGAATCTTGCTCTTCTCGAAGGTGGGGTCATGCTTCTCTTTGTGGGCCCACATTTTTGGGCAAGACTAGGTTGTGTTTACCAGTGATCCTGGCCCATGGCTGCTTTCCTTCCCTGAGGTCTGAGAGTCGACATTAGGGTGGAGTGGACATACGTAAGCTGGAGTGGATCCAGCAGAAGCCAAGAGCTGTGTGTTCTCTCGCTGCCTTGCTGGGTGAAGGTGCTGCTCTTTCCTGTAGATGGAGGTCATGGCTGGCTGTGGGGCACACCTGGGCCTCTCTTCTGTGTGACCACTGGGCCGGGAGGACTGGAAAGTTGTGGTCACAACCAGTCTGATGTTCTCAACCTCCTGTGGAGCCCAGGGAGCTGCTGCTGGCTGCAGAGCTGGGAAGCACCAACCTCAGTGCAGCACGGCAGCCCACTGAGAGCAGGGAAGTGTGTGGGTCCGGGCCCTTTTGACGAAGAGTCTCTGGTTGTGTCGTGTTTGATTGTATCCTCTGACCTCCCAGGGAAAACGTGCCGGTGATGGACAGCGCCGGGGACAGCGCGGCCCAGCCCCCCAGCCGGGTCAAAGTCACCGTCACCGTGTACAAGGACCTCGTCCTGCAGCACTATGGCTTTGAGATCTGCCCGGGCCTCCCCCTGACTATCTCCTCTGTCACTGCAGGTGAGCATCCTGCCCTCCCTGGAGGCATGGGTTGGAGAGCCCAGCATGGTCCCTGGGCATCTCAGTGCTAAGCTCCTGCAGGGGTTTGTGGTTCCTGAGGTGCCTGGTTGGTGTGTGACCCCTGAGCGCTGCCGGTGGCACGCTGAGTGCTCGGACATCTCCCAGTTCTGACAGTGTGGGGCCAGGATCCCATGGATCCTTGTCCTGTGCTTGCTCACTGCTGACCTTCCTGATGCAGAGAGCTGCTCAAAGGAAGGTTCTTCCTGGTGTTTCATCTGAAATGCAGAGGAAGAATTTGATCTTACCTTAGAGAATTTCATCTTATTCCGCTGTGGCCACAGTGATCTGTTGCTGAATAGACCCTGGGCTTTCAGCCCTGTAACATGGAGGGGTTTGCTGCTGGGTGCTGGCAGTGTTGAAATCAAGCGGATCAGCTCCTCTAGCTATAGAAGGGAGACTGTAACTCAAGAACCGTGAATCTGTTTCTTATTTATATATATTTTTTTAATGGGTGCACAAAACCATGTGATTTTTACCAGTTGGTGTGAGGTGGCAGCCCTCTGTTTGAGGGGTGGCAGGGCTCTGGGCTGGGGTGTGTACCCTCTGTCACCTCCCATTTCTCTTTGTGCCCCTTCCTCTGTGAAACATGGTGCAGTGATCTGAGACTTGTGGGGTCTAAGAAGTGGGGGGCGGGGGGGGGGGGGCGGTTCTACTGTGCTTTTTTTTTTCTCCTAATCAGAAAGAATCAACATTTTCCTAAAGCCGAGGCACAAAGAAGCCTGCCCTTCTGACCCTGTCCTTTGCTGATGGGAGCCCATGGCTGCACAGGCCACGTTTGGCTCCCAGTGGATTGCGTGGTGGGTGGGCTGTGACAAGGGCACAGGCACATGCTGGAGTGGTTTTCCATGGGGCAGAGGGAAGCTCAGGTGGGGGCAAGGACACCACCAGGGACACACCAGCTGGTGTCAGCGCCCAGTGTCCTTCAACCCCTTTTATTTTGCCATCCAGAGGTGGCTGCTGAGGGCAGCAGGTGCTGGGAGGGAAGAGGAGCTCACAGGGAGTGTCCCTGGACATCCCTAGTGCTGATGTGGCACTCAGGTTAGCGGTGGACCTGGCACTGCTGGATTAATGGGTGGACTCTGTGATCTTAGAGGGCTTTTCCCATCTCCGTGACCCTGTGATCCCCGGGTGGGAGGGGTGTGGCTGTGACTGAGGCTGTGCCGGTTGCCCGCAGGGAGCACGGCCGAAGGGAAGCTGCTGCCGGGTGACCAGCTCCTCATGATCAACTCCACCGCCGTGGACGACCTGTCTGTCGAGCGGGCAGCCAGCATCATCAGGTGTGGGCTGTCCCCTGTGCCTGGCCATGGCCAGAGGGGCTGGGGAGGGCTCCTGGCCCTGGCTGACCGCCTGTCTCTGTTGCAGGGAGGCCGGCGATGAGCTGCTCCTGACCGTCCTGCGCTGCGCGTCCGTAAGCGGCCCTTCCTTGGCTCTCCTGGCACCCTTTGGCTTGGCCGTGGTCCAGGGGTGGCTGGACTGATGTGCAGGCTGTGAGGGGCTGGCCAAAGCCGTGAGGGTGCCCTGAGCATCCTCTGCTGTCCCACACACCCTTGGAGGGGGCTTGGGAAGAGTGGGCAGTGACTCCTCACTGCCGCTGGTGCGGGGCCAGGCCGGCTCGTGCCATGGGCTGCAGGGAGAGACTCTGAGCTCTGGTCACCCTGCTGGGCTCTGGAGGGTCTGAATGTGCATGAGGCCCCCTCTCAAATCCCGTCCTCTGTCCCTGCCACGTGTCCTCAGGGCAGGATGGGGCTGTGGCAGGCCAGGAGGCACTGGCACTTCTGACGGGTGAAGGATTGGCTCTGTCTGGAAGCTGCTAGAAGGACGCTGAGGGATCCTGCTACCCTTCTTGGGGACCATCACACCTTACAGGCCATTTGTGCACAGCTCCTGAACACATGTGGTGTCTTGTGAGCTCGATAGGACCCTGTCCTGGTGGCAGCAAGGCTGTGTGACACTTGTGCGATGTGGCCGAGTTGCCTGTGTCCCCATGGGCATTTTCTGAATGGTTTGCAGGACACTGGGAAGCCCAGCAGAGCAGGGAGGTGGTGCCCACGTGGGGTCTGCCCATCACTGCCCGGCTCTCTGGGTGTGTTGGTTTAGGCACAGCCCCCCTGCAGGCCCTGGGGGACCCCAGCTTTCTGCGGGGTCCCAGCTGCACTGAGTGATGCCGGGAGAACCCGAGCGCAGCCGCTGGCCCCGTGCAGCGACACCGGGAGCGTGTGCCCAGCCAGGGCTGCCTTCAGCAGCTGCCCACGCGGGTCAGAGGGGCCTGTGGCAGGGCTGGGCGCTGAGGGGCTCCCCAAAACCCCTCTCCGTGGGGCTAGGGGCAGCGCAAGGGGGACCAGCCCCAGGCTGTGCCCCTGCCCTCGCTGCGGGCTCTGCTCCGCCCGCGGCTGCTGCCCTGAGCCAACACCGCTGTCCTTTCAGGGTGGCCCCAAGTCGTCGTTCCTGACCGCAGAGAAGAGGGCGAGGCTGAAGACAAACCCCGTCAAAGTGCGGTTTGCGGAGGAGGTGCTGCTGAACGGACACTCCCAGGTCGGGGAGCGCGGCTGCGGCCGCGGCAGGGATGCAGGGATGCAGGGAGGGAGGGAGGCAGTGCGGGCTCTCCCCGGCTGGGTACCGTGCCTGGGCTCACTGCCCCGCGCATCATCCAGGCAGCTGGTCCCTGCTGCTGCCTGAGGGGATCGGCGCCGGGGGAAGCACCGGCAGCTCTGGAGGGTTTTGTCTCTGATGTGCTTGCTTGGACTAATGGAAAATGCCCACATGCACTGCTTCTGTCCTGTTTCCCCGTCAGACCTTAAACCATCCCTTCACCACTGCAGGAGGCAGCCGTCACCTCTCGAAGGGCTAATCCATCCATGGTTAACCCACGCTGAGGTGTGGGCATGACAAATCCTGCCCCAGAGATGAGGGATGGAGGCTGATGAGTGTGCCAGGTTTAGGGGCTGTTGGGCTGCTCCTCCTGGGGACGGGTCTCACCGTGCTCAGAGGGTTTGTGGCTGGTCCCTTTGCTTTGCTGGTAGGTGTGACAGTGCTCCCGAGCTGGCAGGGTGGCAGCTTGGGACCCTATCCTTGCCGAGGGTTTCCACAGAGCAGCCACGGCTGCCCCTGTCCCTGACCCTCTGTAAGGTGAGCTGGGGCACAGCTGGCTGGAGGCTGCTGCAAACCCAGCACCGGGTTCCCAGTGCTGGCAGCAGCTGGTAGGGGTCTGCCTGTGCTGGTCTCCCTGGAGCAGAGGTGAGAACACTTGTGTCTTCCCTGAAGTGTGAACAGCTCCCGAGCATCTTCTTTTCTTTCTGTGTAACTTTCTGAGCTCGGTGAGGTGAACTGGGGTCAGCTGGGAGTCATTAGCTCGGTCGAGCTTTCCTTTTGTCTTTCAGAATGAGAGAACTCTGTGGTCAAATGCCCCTCTCTCCTCCCCTGCTCATTAGTGCTGTTCCATCGTCCAGGTCTGACCAGGCCTTTCTGCTTTGCAGCAATGATGAATTGCCCACTGGGCCCTTTTCCTTTTCCCTTCCTGTCTGTCCCTTGTTCGCTGTCGCTGGTGGAACTCTCCTGATCCAGCTCAGAGCCTTCCCAGGGCAGGTGTTTCCTCTCTTTGCCCTGCACACGGGCAGAGGTGCAGCCAGAGGTGCCATGGGCATCACCTGCCCACAGTGTGGATGCACGTGGGGCCCCCTCGCCTCTGGGCACCCCTGCAGGCTGGGCGAGGCTCAGCTGTGCCTCCTGACATCTGCCAGTCTGTCTCTCTGGGCCCTGCCAGCTGTGCCAGTGCTGCTGCCAGGCTTGTCCCTGCCCTCCCGAGGGCTGTGTTCACATCCCTTTGGTCTGTGGGACCCTGCCTGGGCAGTGGGACGGCAGGGCCCTCCCTGGCACGGGTGCCTGCTGCTGTTGAGAGATGTGACACCCAGATCTCCAGGCAGGCAATAGGGAAGGGGAGGATGTGCCCAGGAAGTGTTCCCAGGCAGAGATGCCTGAGAGCTTTGGGCAGGGCTGTCAGTGGGATACAGGCAAACCTGAAATCACCAACAGACCCTGCTTTTCTGGTAGCTGGGAGCTGAGACGAGTGTCTGCCTGGAGCTGTGGAGCTGTGTCAGCCAGAGGCTGGGCCCTGGTGTCACAGCCCATGAGCTCTCAGATCAGTGCCAGCCACTGATTGCAGGGTTGGTCTCAATGAGTCTGGAAAAGGAGCTGTGGAGAGGTGTGAACAAGGCACTTCTGGAGGGAATGCTGCACTCTGTGCCTCCCTAAAGCCTCTGTCAGCACTGTGCTGAGCTAATCATAACCTCTGCCAGTGCAGAGGGACACAATCAGTGTTTAGATTGCTATTCATTTAATGAGAGCAGAAAGGTAGGAGAAATTAATTCAGGTGCTGGGGCCCCACTGGTGTTAGCTTACCTCCTCACCATCTGGATATGCAATCTGCTTTGAGCAGTGAAGGATTAGCACAAAGGAAGAGTAAATAAATTTGTTGCATATTTATGATTTCTTTCTGGAAAAGCACTATGCACCACAGCAGCCCTGAGTGCTTAAGGGCTGCTCGCCTTTCCATGGGCTGACGTACTAAGGCAGCCAAAATGGGCATTGTGGCCCTGAAAAACTGTACAGCCTCCTGTTTCAGTAAATATACTGCTCTTGTCATCCTAATGGAGCACAGCTAAGTGATCCTTGTGGCGACGGGAAGGATCCCAGCGGCTGCGTTCTGCAGCTGAAACCCGAAACTCCGGGTCAGGAGCATCAATTATTGATGAGCCTTGCTGCTGTCCTGCCTCGGCTTTCTGCAGGCTGGTGATGTATTTCTGTATCCCTGAGCAATGCACGAGGGACAGGCCCCTGGGGACCCTCGGGCAGCGCCAGGCAGGGTGGTGTTGGCAGCTGGAACATGGGGTGCCTCACCCCAGGAAGGGTGTGGCTGTGGAGGCTTTCAGGGTTAATTCACAGCAGCTTCTGACAGCCTTCACAAAAAGAGAGAAACCTCTCTGGGTGTTCTGGCTGCGTAATTGGATCTGACCAGGAGAGCGGTGATGATTTGTGCAGATGTTAAGTTGTGTGCTGGCTGTGCAAGGCCCCCTCACGTGGTCACTGTGGCCATGGGAGCTACCCGAGGAGATGCGCAGCTGGTGTGAAACTGTCCCGGAACTGATGGGGGACCCCACTCCTGTCAAAGATGTAATACTGGGCTAGTTAGCGCAGGGGAGTTTGATGCTGGGGCTGGGGAGATCTGCAGTGTTCTCTTCTTCTTTCTCAGTGGCGACTGTAGGCAGCTGGAACCCCACAAGATGGATATGAGAGGAACAAGGAAGGGATGCAGAAGGGTTTTATGTTTGCTCTAGCAGTACTTGCAGGGTGCATGGGCTCTCTGTCTAGAGGGACCGAGGCTGTGAGGTTTGAAACGTGTGGCACAGTGAATGAAACACAGGAGAGGTCGTCTTAGAAACACCGCTCTGAACCCTGAGACTCCCCTGACGAGCAGATGAGCCCTTTAAGTGACGGGAGTAATGTGCTGGTCCAAGAACATGAAAAGCACAGGCTGAATAGGAAGTCCCAGAGTGGAGGAGTAAATCTCCTCAGCTCTGAGCAGCCAGAGGAACAGTGGTGAAACTGGGAGGGAAGGTGCAGGTATTCCCTGCTGAAGGAGTGAGGTGGAGGGCTGAAAAGTGATGCTCCAGGCTGCCCCAGCAGGACAGAGGCCAAGTGCCCAGAGCCTTCTCAAAGCACCAACAGAGATGTTCTTGCTGAGGGTGTCCTCACCTTGGCCCACATGTTTGGCACCTATCTCAGGACACTCTGGTGGCACCATCTCCTGCTTAGGAAGCCCCAGGGTTACAAATCTCAGGGGAGTGAGGGCAGCACTGTGTTTGACAGGCTCCCCATGGCAGAGGCAGTGTGGAGGGTGTGGGCAGCCTCTGGGGTGAGGCTGTGGCTGCTGCTGGTGGGATGGTGTCAGTGTGGGGTCTGTGCTGCTCCGTGACGGGTGATGTTTTCTGGAGGCACTGCTGGGTTTTGGTGATGAGCAGGGAGGATGACTTTCTGCTTTCAGTGCCTGCTGGATCCTCCTGTGCCGCTGGGACGGGAACGGTGCTCCCAGGCCACGTGCAGCCGCGGCACTGCCCGCAGTGTTACGGTAAAGGCATTTGTTGTGCTCTCTTTCTGTCACTCTGTGCCAGGAGCCTAATCAGGAATAGAGCTTGGTGCCATGGAAGAGGGCTGCCAAGGTAGAGAAGGATTTTCCTGGATCTGGAGCTTGCAGTGCCAGGCAGAGAAGCTGGTGCCTGCAGGCTGGATGCCCGAGGGTCCAGCTGCTGCTTTTGTTCTGCAGGGCAGCTCCCTCCTGTTCATGCCCAATGTTCTCAAGGTGTACCTCGAGAACGGACAGACGAAGGCATTCAGGTTTGAGAGGAGCACCACTGTGAAGGTAAGGATGCTCAGCAGGCTGCTCCCACCACCCCCATCCAACCCCTCAGCAAAGGTGTGGGCAGGGCGCTCACAGCCTCCGGGGTGCTGTGACCAGCTGGTCTGAAGGGCATTGCTGGCTGGTGCTGGGCACGCTGGGTTTCCTGTGTTGAGGATGCTCCCCTCCCCTGCAGACATGAGTGCTGATTAATCCCCTCAGGTGGAAGAGCAGTATGTGAGGGAGTGATCCTCCTGAGTGCAGAGTGATCCTCCCTCAGATGGCTTCTGCTGGGGGCACCACGGGTGCGCTGCCATCGTTCCCCTGGAGCACACTGCTCTGCAGAGCCATCAATCCAGCCCTTCCCATCATTGCTCTGCTCAGACACACTTCCAGTGCTTCTGCCTGACTGTGGTAGCTGCTCAAAGCTTACCTTGGGCTTAGTAAGATTTGCCATGCCCCGTGGTTGGAGGTTATGACTTACATAAAGGATACGGGGTGTCCTGCACTGGTGCAGGTGCTGTGGGAGAGACTCATGATGGACAGACATTCAGGGGTTATCAGGTTATGAGCCTCAATGCTCAAAGCACATTGAGGGGAAATGCAGAGGGACTTAATTTATCATGCAGTCAAAACTTTCCTCAGGAAAGGAGGAGTCTGTCTAGTTCATTCCAGCTTCACAAAACCATTGTGGTCTCTCAGGCAAGTGTCTGCAAAAGCAAAATAATGCAATAAAGCAAGGAGGAGGTAAGGAAAAGGAGGTGAGTGGTAAAGAGAGATTTGAATGCCTGTCTACAAGGGTTTAGGGGTAATCCAAGGATGGATTAGCTCTTCATCTTCGACTTGAGTTTCTCAGCTCTGACATGGAATAAATTTCCCAGTTTTTGAGACCAGCCCCCATTAGCGTCCTCCAGAAACACCTAAATGAGAAAAATGCTTCCTAAGTTAGATGTTTCTAGAAATTTCTCTGTGGCTTGAGACATTCTGGCTTAAAAGTGAGATGAGTTAAACATTTATGCCTCCCTCAAGAAGCTTGAGTGAATTCATGAGCTTCTGTTTCACTTTGTGCTTAGTCAAACCTGAGGTGATATTTTCTTTTTGCCTAAAGTCAACCTTGTTACTTCCATAACAGTTAGTATATTCAGAGTTCTTTATTACAAGCTAAAAACCAGTTTCAGTCAGATTGGCAAGATTTTTACAATTATAGTCTCAAATTCTTTTTTATTGGAGAGAAGTATTTTTCACCAGTACTTTGTAGTTTCTTCAGAAATCAGAGAATCACAAACTGATTTAGGTTGGAGGGCACCTTAGAGACCGTCCAGCTCCAACTTCCCACCATGGGCAGGGACACCTTTCACTAGACCAGGTTGCTTCGAGTCCTGTGCAGCCTGGCCTTGGACACTTCCAGGGATGGGGCATCCACGTCCCAAGTGTTGTGGAGTTCTAGAAAGCTGGAAGAACAAACACAGCAAACACTTGGGTCAAGGGTGACAGAAAGTGCTCAACGTCACTCAGCTGAAACCTGTAAAATGTTGGGTGTGAGGCAGCTCAGGACAGGCAGCTCCAGGAAGGGGATTTGGTACCTGTGACACCTCGGAGTTTGCATTGCTGAGCTCTTACCGTGGCCAGCTGCAGCTTCCCCACCCTGCCCTGCTGGGCTGTGTTGTGCCTGTCCATCCGTGCCCCGCCGCAGGTCTGCAGGCTGGAGTCTCGCAGGGTGGTGTGTGAGTCGCACTGGTGCCCCACCCGGGCTCTGAGTGACCCCTGTGCCCCCAGGACATCGTGCTGACGCTGCAGGAGAAGCTGTCCATCCGCAGCATCGCCCACTTCGCCCTGGTGCTGGAGGAGCAATACAGCCTGGCCAAGATCCACCTGCTGCACGAGGAGGAGCTCATTGCTCAGGTGAGCCGGGCCCCCCTGCGCCCTATGGCCCTGCAGGGGCACTGCCCCCGGGAACAGAGGCCACTGAGGGGCAGAGGGAGCCCAGAGCTGCCACCAGAGTGGGGAGCTCAGCCCGGCCCCCAGTGATGCCATCCACCTCTGCCATGATGGGTGTTCACCCACATCCCTGGGGAAGGGGTGCTTGGGGAGCGTCCTGCCCTGACTGGAGTGCCCAGAGCAGTACCCAGGGGCTGGTGTTGCCTGGGCCATGCAGAGCAGTTGTGGGTGACATCCTTTGTGCCTCCTGTCACATCAGCCCATCCGCAGGGCACTGTTTGAGCCCCACAACAGCTTTAGGGCAGCTGTGCATGACCTCTCTGGTCACAGTTCCCTGGGGGGTCAGAGCATTCACCCAGCAGGGACCCCTTGGGTTACATTCAGAGCCAGTACCTCATGTCCTGTAAACATGAGGTGAATTCCTGTAACCCTGCTGCTCCAGCAGTGGTCCTGGGCTCATTCAGTCTGTGGGGAAGTGCCTGCTCAGGTGTCTCAGCTCCGTGCTGATGGGTTTGTTGGTCGGCAGTCCCCTGCAGAGGGGTTCATGGAATCACATATAGAGCATCCTGAACTGGAAGGCACACAGCAGGATCGCTGAGTTCAGGTCCCTCAGTGGCTGACGCTGTCAGACCGCTGAGCACATGGGTCAGAGGATTTCCGCTGGGCAGGATTTGCCCAGAATAAAATATGCTGATGTGTAACTCAGAGTCTTGACATTGTATTGACATTACAGTGATGATTCAGGGGTCTGCTTAGGGCTGGTGTGTCTTGTGACTGAGCTCCAAAGCAGAACAGCCTGCCCCTTCCCCTGCTGTTATCACACAGCCCCAAAGCCTCTGTCCTGGTCACACTGCAAGTGTATGGGATCAGTGGGTATTTAAACGAAGTGTTGCTGTCAAAGGCCTTCTGGGCTACTGCAGGGAGAAGTGAAAAACAGATGAAGAATCAGAGATAAAATTACAAGCCCTAGCAAAGTCTGCTCGTGTTCATTAAGGACAATTTGCCCCATCCCCCTGCCAGTGGCTTTAAACGATTCCTGTGGGTTTACAGGAGCAAAGGCCCATTGTGCCCTTGTGGAGGGAGGGCTTGTGGTGTGATGCCCTCTGTCTGTTGCAGGTGGTCCAGAAAAGAGACTCTCATGACTACCGGTGCCTCTTCAGAGTGTGCTTTGTCCCCAAGGACCCCTTGGACCTCATGCAGGAAGACCCAGTGGCCTTTGAATATCTGTACCTGCAGGTGACACTGGAGCATTCCATGCTTAGGAATCCCTTCTCACCCCATTCTTATTTTTCCTTTAAACCAGAGCGAGCCTCAGACTGGCTCAGCTATGTGGATGTGAAATGCAGAGCACTTAAAATCAAAGCATTTCAATTCGATTTGCCTTAAAATCCTTAAATCAACTTGTATGCTTGGCTGGGGGAACCCTGGCCTGGATGTCTGGTGTTGTGTTGGTGGTCTCCTTCTGTCTTCCCCCACCCGACTGTGCTGTGTTTGCTGCAGAGCTGCAGCGATGTGCTCCAGGAGAGGTTTGCTGTGGAGATGAAGTGCAGCGTGGCGCTGCGTCTGGCTGCCCTGCACATACAGGAGAGGATCTATGCCTGTGCTCAGCCACAGAAAGTCTCCTTGAAATACATCGAGTAAGTGCACAGCTTTCTGTGTCCTCTTGTGACTGAGCCTGGCACAAGAAGGAGACAGCCACAAGTGGCCTCAGCTCCCAGTGATGGGAGCCTGGTGATGCTTGCCCAGTGTTTATCTGTGTAGGAGTCCAGAGGGGACTGCAGCCCCTTGGCTGTGCTGCTCGTTCGAGGGCAGGGTGGCCTCATGGGTCTCCCTGTCCCTAACCTGCTGAGCTGCTGGGGTAGTACAGACAGTGAACTGTATCCCCAGGCAGAGGGAGGCTCTTACCTGTCACAGGGGCAGGGACTTGAAACTGCAGATCTCTCACACAGTGATGGTTACCCAGGCTGCTCCTGCCAATACTGATGGCAGTACCTGGAGGGAGGGGGTATCATCATCAGCTTTGCACAGCCAGCACATCTCCCTGTCCACCAGAAGCAGGCCAGACATACTTACATTGGGCAGTGATGGATCCTGTGAAGTGTTGGGCTCTGTGGGGAAAGGACCGAGGAATGCTGCCAGGAGGAGCAGGCGTCACCCATGCCATGCTGCATGTGGGTGCTCCGAGACTGCACCTGCCCTAGGCAAGCCCTGCTTCAGGAAGCAGTGACGAGCTCTTTGTTAATTACCAGGCCCTGGTGAGGTGATGGGCAGCCAGATGTGCCCAGCTGTGTGCAGGGAGCGAGGGGCAGTGCTCTCAGCTCACGGGTGTTTAATGCTTGGGCTGAATAAACTCACCAGCAGCACCCATGGCCCACCTCTTGGGTCCAGGAAACTGAACGTGCTGAAATGTCGTGATCTTCTCACCAAAGCAAGGTGCATGCAAGGACAGAATCTCCATCCTCTGGATGATGAGAGGAGGTTGGGGCTGTCCTGCTAATGAAGGTTGTGAATTACCTCCTGTAAAACCATGTGAAATTTGCCATTCTGCATCAAAGTGCGCATTGTCCATCCTGCTCCCGACCCCATGGTGCAGGTAGCAGAGGATTGGAGCGAATGAGGCCACTGGGTGTGTTACAGCCCCTGAGGCTGCCCTGGTGCCTCTGCCCTCCTCTGCCTCTGCCCTGCCCTGTGGTGCTGGGGCTCAGCATGGCTGGGACCCCCTGTGCTCCCTCCCCTCTCTCTGCCAGGAGGGACTGGGGAATCGAAAACTTCATCTCACCCACCTTGCTTCGCAACATGAGAGGGAAGGACATCAAGAAAGCCATCAGCTACCACCTGAAGCGGAACCAGATGCTGCTGGACCCTCGGCAGAAGGTAGCATGCAGCCCTGGGCTGGTGGTGGTGTCCCTCGGGGCTCAGGAGGCAGCGTCCCCTCCCCGCGTGTTGCTTGGGCCTTTTCTCCTGCTTCTCGTGCTCTGTGCTCACGCTCCCTCCTCTCCCTGCATCGTGCGTCCTGCTGCACTTTGCCCTGGGGTGCCAGATGCCCACTGGGCCACGTGGGACAGCCCCTGGACACCTCTGTTGCCTGTCCAGGCTGAGCTCGATGTGTTGGTCAGATGCCCAGTCCTGCACCAAAGAAGTCTCCTGTCCTGCAGCTGCCTGTGTCTAAACTGTGTTTCCTCTCTTGCCAAACAAAGCACACGCTCACAGCAGCCCAGGTGCGCCTGAGCTACCTGCAGATCCTGGGAGAGCTGAAGATGTACAGTGGGAAGATCTTCAATGCCACCCTGATGGTACGAGCTGTTTGTGTGATTTTGTTTGTGTGACTGGTGTGCTGCCCTGCTGGTCACACCTGCCCAGGTGTTATTGACAGGTTTAACCTCTGGCCCTACAGCAGCAGGACAGGGAATCATACGTGGCGTTGCTGGTGGGTGCCAAGCACGGGGTGAGCCAGATCATCAACAGCAAGCTCAACATCATCACGAGCCTGGCCGAGTTCCCCAGCATCAGCAGGGTGGAGCTCAGCGAGGAGTCCGAGCGAGTGAGCACGGTCAAGATCTACCTGCAGGACCTGAAGGTGAGCGGCTGTGTGGGGACAGAAGCATGGGGGGAGCCACTTGCACCATCAGCTCTTCTCAGAGGCTGAGAGTGTCACCAGTACAAAAGGCTTAGAACAGACTTGGGAGGGAAAGCTCATAGGAAGAACCAACAAAATCACTAGAGAGAAGTGATTCTTCCTGCTGAGGAAAAGTGATTCTTCTTCCATCAGCACGACACACCAAAGGCACAAAAGGCAAGGAAAATAAATTGCTCTTCTTTGTGCTTCCTGCAGAAACAGACTGAGGGAGGTATGAGACAGAGGGGGTGCCTTGTCCTTGTGCAGCCTGTTCCTGCAAACTGTGGTACAAACAAGAGTTGTTTATTCTAATCTTTTTTACCCTTTTCTCCCCCACACCTCCAAAAAAACAAAACAAACCAAAAAAAAAGCTGCTCACTCTGCTGCTGGAAGCAAACAGTGCGAAGGATCTTGTCTGCCTCATTGTTGGGTACTACAGACTCTTTGTGGATGCAAACATCTCCATATTTACCTGGGGAGAGAAAAAACAGCAACTGCACCGTGTCTCAGCTGAAGAAGGTTTTAAAAAACAGCCTTTTTTTGACCGAGGATGGGGAGGGAGTGGGTGGATGACCTAGCTCCTGGGAAAAGCATTATGTGGGCCTGGGGCTGCATATGATTGAGGCTGCACTTGGTGATCTTGGAGGGCTTTCCCAGCGTCCATGGTTCCACGAGTCTGTGATAGCTGCAGGCTTGTGGGGGTCGCAGACCGAGGCTTGGGGCGAGGGGTTACTTGGCAGCTGCCCTGCAGCTCCAGGGGTGCTGCTCTGGGCCAAAAACACCCCGCAGGTCTTCCCTTGTTGGGCGGTGAGCTGGCAAGGGCTGAGCCCCTCGAGTGCCCGGGGCAGCGTCTGATCCCCCTCCCCACGCCCCGAACGGGCTGACAAGTGCGTTTAAATCCCAGGCTATGAATCCCGAGCCTGCAGCGACTCTGAGGATTCCTGGGACCTGGATTCCTCCTCGGAGGGCCGCAGGGACACGGCGGCGGCGGGCGGCAGTGCGGAGGGGCAGGGGGAGCCCGGCAGCCCCGGGGGGAGCGGCGCAGAGCCCCGGGCTGAAGGGGGTGACCCCGCCACGGACAGCACCTCCGAGGCGTCCGACTCGGCCCACACCGAGAGCCGAGGGGTCAAGACGAGCGGCTCCAGCGACTCCGTGGATGCGCTGGAGGAAGACGAGCTGGAATCGTGCTCTTCCTCCAGGCCGGAGCTGCTCCATCTGTACGCGCCCACCGTGCAGGAGATGAGCAGCGCGGGCAGGAGCTTCGTGCCGGTGCGGGCGGCCGGGAGCCCCGGCGGGGCCGCAGCCGGAGACTTCTTCTGCTTCGTGCAGGTGCGGGGGCAGGGGGCGGCCGCCCCCCAGGCCAGGCGGTCCGAGGTGGCCACCGGGGGCTACCACAGCCCGTGCTGCAGCGCGTCCCCCGCGGGCAGCGCGCACGGCCCGGGGCGCGCAGGGAGCGCCGACCTCGTCCTCAGGCCACCGCCGGGCTTCGGGGACTCCAGCTCCGAGGAGGAGTTCTACGATGCTGCCGACAGGCTCAGCCCTCCGGACGCGCTGGCAGGTAAAGCCACAGCCCCGGGCTGCAGCTCCTTCCTCCCGCTGCTCCTGTCCCGTCCGTCCTGCCCGGGGCTCGCTCGCCTTCCAGCTCGTAGCGGCTTCTCCGGGGCTTTTGAAGGAGCTTTGAACGCCCAGGCCACTCCTCAGCGCTGTTACAGTGACATTGCAGGGGGATTTGTTATCACCTGCAAGCACTGGGTGTCGGGAAGTGTCAGTTTTCAGAGGAGTGGCATTCTGGAATCTCTGCTCTCTTCCTCCCTGCTAAGGAGACCCCAAACCTGTAAAACACTGTTCCATGAACTCCCAAGACCAAAGGTCGTGTTCAGGTCAGAGGCTTGTTACACAGCTGGGCCAAGGATTCCCAGGGCTGGCAGCTCCCTGGCCATTATATTTTCTCAGAAATGAGAAGATTCTTGTTTCTGGAGTAATCAGCTCTTTCAGTATTAACTGAACCTCTTAAGAATTTGTGCCATTAGAACAGTTTTGGCTTTTTTATTAATGCACAGTCACTGTACTGTGTTCAGGAAAAACCTGTTGTCTCTGGAAATTTTTATCATCTAAATACCCGGGTGGGAACCTCTGACCAGGTTTCTATTTGATGGCAGGCTCACAGCTGTGGGCAGTGCTCCTGTAGTGCTGCTGCTGCTGTCCCCAGGTTTCACCGGGGAATTACAGCCGTACCTGCCTTCAGGTGAAGCAACGCCAGAGCCCTCCTTACTGCCCCTGGCCTCCAGTCCCTGTAGCCACTCACCCAGGCTCTGCCTTTTCCGTGGCATCCAGCCTCCAGCAGGTATTGATCACGAGAGACTGTTTCCTTTTGCCCTCGGGAGCCAGGCATTGCTGTTGGACATTTGTCTGTGATTCCGAGTCCTGTTCCCAGGGCTTTTTGGCCCACTGTGTAGGCAGGTGGATATTCTGCTGCCCAGGACTGCTTCCTGATTTCCATGTTTTTTCTTGCCATCAGGCTATGATACAGCATCCTGGGAGGGTACAGAGAGCTCCTCCTGCATCCCAAAGAGGCTGAGGTGCTACAGCTTGGGCGAGACACCATCGATGAGGGAGAAGCACGGGCAGAAGGAGCTGACCTACACCAAGAGCCTGAGGAAGAGAAGGTCATTCCTGAAAACTGACTACACCTCCCAGGTCAGTTTCCCTGCAGCTCTCCCAGGCTCTCCCCAGCGCTGCTGCTCCTGGCCACCCACTCAGCCCTCTGCAGAGGACACAGCAAAGGACACGGAGATGGGGCTTCCTGTGGCCACCCAGGCCCAGAGGGACACTGCTGGCACAGACCCCTGCTCTGACCCGATGGACACAGAGCCTGACCCCACAGAGACACAGTCAGTGAGGAAATGGGTGGTTTCAACTATTCCAGATGTTCACCATCCTGGTGACCAGTGTGGGGAGGAGGCCCCCCAGCCAGCACAACCCCCTTTGCTGTCCCTGGAGGAAGCTGAGCCCCTTCCCAGAGGTCAGAGTGGAGCTGCTCAGGACAGCTCCCCAATGGAGACAGATCCCGGGTGCATGAGCAAGGAGAGCTGTGTGCCCACGGGTGGCTGGCAGACCCAAGGGGCACAGGAGGAGGGGGGTGAGGTGGTGGCCACCCAGCACAAGGCCAGTGTTGTGCCCTTGTCCTGGGATGCAGAGGGGCCCTGCCCCCCTGACAAACTCCTGCTGCTGCCACCAGCTCCTGGCCCCAGCACGGCCCCTCCCCAGGAGCTGGTCCAGGACCAGGGGCTGCTCCCTGTGAGTGTGGAGCCTTCCCCGGCTCCCCAGCAGGAGAGCCAAGCTGATGGTCAGAGCTGTATCACTGGCAAGGGCAGCACTGATGGTGATCACTGTGCTGATGGTGATCACTGTGCTGGCAGTGAGGGCCGTGCTGGTGGTCAGCACTGTGCTGATGGTCAGTGTTGTGCCGGTGGTCAGTGCCATGCCAACAGCATCAGCGATGCGGCCGTGTCCCGGGCGAGGAGCCCGCAGGTGGTGAGTGGGGAGACCCTGCGGAAAGTGCACGAAGGGCACGCGGGGTTCCCAGAGGCAGCCCAGCTGCTGGCAGACGGCGGCAGTGCCTCGGGGGTCCTCACCCGCCTCTCCTGGCTCTCCTTCGGGGTCAGGACAGACCCTGTGTCACCCAGCCCGCCACAGGACAGGGCGGATGGCTCACTTGAGCCTTTGGCCTGTCTGAGGGCCAATGGGTGCATGGGGCCCGGTGCTTTTGGAAGGAAGATGCCAACATCTCCTGCTGGAGCAGGCTGTGGCAGGGAGCTGGTGAGCAGCTCCGGGCCGGGTGAAGGGCAGCCCACGAGAGAGGCAGGAGATGTGGCTCAGCCAGAGCCACAGCCTGCACAGGCTTCTCTTCCCAGAGAACAGGCTGTGGAGCTGGGGAAGGACTCCTGCCGGCCTCCCTCTGCAGGGCTTTCCCTCTCCTCAGTCCTAGTTCCCTTGGGGAAAGGAGCAGGAGACCACGGGGCTGCAAAACACTCCTTCCTCTGTCTTAACCCCGAGGAGGGTGAGCAGCCCCCTTCAGCCCCCATCCCAGCCGGGCCCTTGGGCTGTTCCCTGGCACCACGGGGGCTGGAGAGCTGTGGCTGCCGGCTGCCCTACATCAGCTGCTTCCCCCAGCTCCACAACCACGGGGAGCGTGACCCCAACCCGCCCCAGTTCCCAGGGCCTCTCACCAGCCCACCCTCTGGCAGCTGCAGCCTCCCCAGAACCCCATTCCCAGTCTCCATTGTTGGGGACGGGGCAGGGCAGGACCCCCACATCCGAGTGCTGGGGCAGCTGAAGGACCAGGCATGGATGAGCCCTGCGGATTTCTCCCGCTTCCTGGCCTACACTGCGGAGCTCCAGCAGGTTGTAGGGAAGCTCTGTGGGAACCAGGCAACCCACCTGCACGACCAATGTGCAGAGCAGGGTGCAGAGAGCAAGGGTGCCCTGGGCTGGGCTTCCCAGGACCTGCTGTCCAGCTGCCAGGCGCTCCTGAGCACGGAGCAGCCTCTCACAGAGGTGCAGCGTGCGCTGAGGGCGACATTCGACCGCCTGGTTCACCTGGCAGTGACCTGCTTCCAGGTGACACACTGCTGGCGCTGCAGGCAGAGGCAGCAGGAGCTGGGAGCTGCGCTGGCGGATGTGGTGGGCACCTACCAGCAGCTGGTGCAGGCTCTGCACCAGCAGCTCCATGGGCAGCTCTGCCCTGAGCTGGGCACCAAGCTCCTCGCCCGCCAGCACATGGCCCTCTCAGCTGCCGTCTTCTGTCTGCTGCAGCAGTTCAGGGCATCCCCATGGGTGTGACAGACTGGGTGGGGGCACACGGGGGCACTGAGGGGGACAAAGCCCAGACCCATGCCCTCTGTCCACCTCGGGCTCTCTCCCAGGCGATGTTTAGCCCAGGATGGCCATGTGAAGATGTGCCCACACCTCTTGGCTCGGCTCCCGGAGAGCAGCCGTGCCCTGGGGTGCTCTTGGAGCACTTCAGTGTCTTGCCCAGGGCTCATCCCTTGCCTCCACAGGCTGTGCTGGTGGTCAGTCTCACGGTGTTGTCTCAGCTGCCATTGTCACCCATGGGGAAGGGTGGGAGCCTTTCAGCCTGCCTTTCACCCACTCTGCTCTCCAGGCAGGATCCGGACTTAAGCGACATCAAACCCACCCTGGCCTAACGTGAAGGACCCCAGGTGGCTTTTTCCACCTTCTGTGGCTGAGGGAACACAGTGATCCTGAACCAGCTGCTTTTCCTTAGCAGCAGAGGGCCGTCCCAGCCAGGGCAGCTCCTCTGCTGCCCTGTGCTGGTGAGCGAGACAGGCCCTGTCACCCTCGGAGCTGCTCCCGGCTGGGTGGCTGCCACAACACAGGGGCAAGCCCCGACCCCGTAAGGCTGTGGTCAGAGCTGTGCAGGGGCTGTCAGGCGCTCCCTCGGCGAGGACGAGCCCTGTCCCCCTCCACCCGGCATGCCCCACCCTGGCCAGGCATGAGCTGGAAGGGGTTTCACTGTGCCCTTGGGCGGAGGGGGCAGAGGCTGGTCCCTCACTGCGGAGCTCCAGCCTGGGGGTGTTGGGGGGCGGCTGCCCCTCCCCAGGGCGCTGTTGCTGCAGCTGAGTGTGCTTAGGGCGACAGAGCTCTGCACCAGCAGCTGAGGGGCAGCGAGGGGCTGGGGGGACGGCACCACCTCTCCCCAGGCACCGTAGGGACAGGACTGTCCCCTGCCAAGAGCCCCCAGGGCACAGCGACAGGCATTCACCAACTCTGACACCACAACACCCCGAGTCCCTGTTGTGGCTCAACCTCGGGTTAAGCCTGGCTTGGGATAAACCACGACAGCCCCCAACCACTGCTCCTGCAGACCCTGCTGTCACACGCACTTGGGCACAAGCCCCAGGCTGTGAAAGGGTCTTGCTGTGCGAGAGGAATGAAAACACATAACCAAACTTACCTCAGATGACCTTCAGGTCCTGCTGCCACTGGCCATGAGGTTTTAGGGGTCTCTTGGCAGCAATGGCTGAGGTAATGCATCGACTCAGCTACACCAAACACCCTTCCTGCTGTGGCTGTGGCATGTGTTACTGCTCGGTGCAGGGCACGGCCCAGCCCAGGTACCTCCCAGCAGGGACACGGGTGTCAGGGACCTGTGTGTGTCAGGTGTGACGAGGTATCGCTCATCAGTTAACTGTAGAGTTATGACAATGGGGATCTAAACGTTTTATTTTATATTAGATGCATACTACTAGCCAAAGGCCTCAACAACTCACCTAGTCTTCACTGGGTTTAAGTTGTTGGGACATAGTGCCCTTAGAAGCTGCTCCCTGTCCCGCATCCTCCTGCAGGAGCAGCACTGTCCTGTCCCATGGTGGGGGGTTTTCCTTGCCCATAAGCTTTGCAATCCTAACTTCACCTCTCTCTGTTTCAATAAAATGAAGCAAACACCTTAAAGCTCTCCTCCCCCTCCCAGAGCAAGTGTAGGTGCGAGAGTCACAAACAAACAGCTGCAAAGAAGCAAAACTGAATTCCTGTCAGTTTTCACTTGATGGCAGGCTCCACCAGCTTTTGTTTCCTGCTCAAGGGGATGGGGATGTCCAGCACCGCACTCCTGAGGTAGAAGGTGTCACTCTAAGAAGGCCCTCACAATGCTGTCTGCTGTGCACAGTCACGCTGGTGCTTCCTGCCTGTGCAGCTCCCCCTCACCACAAAATAAAGCGTTTTCTTGGGCAGCAGTGGCGCACTGGGCTGTCTCCACCTGTTGCGCTGTATCCGGTAGCACGTAGCCTTTTCCAGAGGAAACTCCAGCCCTCAGTGCTGCCGGCCAGCTCCGTGTCTCGTAGTAGGTGGACAGGACATCAAAGACTGTCAGGAGCAGGGAGATGTTGAGTCACACACGTGCTGTGAGGATGGTGGCAGCAGCTCTACACACACCCACCAAACACAGGGGAGGTGATGACGGCTGACCCAGAGAGGGTCCTCACGTACCACCCAATGAGCTGGTATTTGAGGCAGCTTGCCTAGGGGCAGACAGCTACTTTGGAGAGGACTTTAGGGAGCTCTGGGCAAAGCAGTGGCTGTGTGGACTAGAGCAAGGTGCCCCCATCCCTGTTTTGGCTGACACGTGCCACCCGTTGGTGTCCCCCTTGTAGAGAGCCACCCCTGCTGTGCTCCCACCATCGCTCCCAGGCACTGAGACCCCACCCCCTGGGCACACAGAGCCCCCAGCCACTTCCACTGCCTCGTGTCGATGCAGGGGCAACACAGTCCTCACGTCAGGGGTCACGGCTTTGAGGAGCTGGCCTGGGTCACAAGCCCCTCCGCAGGCACCAGTAGAGAGGCATTCACCTTGCAGAGGTGAAGGAGCATGAGCACACCCTCTGCTGTGAGCAGCTGTGCCAACCCATGGGGGTACAGGACACCAACACCCCTCCCCACCATGGTCAGATTTGGCTGACCGTGGCACAGACCTCAAAACTCCCATCCCTTCGTGGCTGGTCCCTGCAGCAGCCCTCCAGCCCACTGTCCCCTGCCTCGTGCACAGCTTCCCAGGGAGCACGGGATCATGCCCGGCCTTTGGATCACACCAGACTCCAGGGCATCCCCCGGGACCCTCCAGCCCCGCTGCAGCCCCTCACCCTGGTTGATGGCCAGCGTCTCAGAGTGGTAGTTCCTGGCATTGGGGGCTTTCACCATGTACTCGCGGATGGGGAGCCGGGCTGTCTGCAGGGAGTGCTCCCGTGCCCTCCGCAGGGTCAGCTGCTGCAGGGGACACATGGACACACTGGCACACGGACATATGGACACATGGACACACTGACACACGGACACGCTGGCACACAGACACGCTGGCACACGAACACGCCGACACACGGACACGCTGACACACGGACATGCTGACACACGGACACATGGACACACTGACACACGGACACACTGACACACGGACACGCTGGCACACGGACACGCTGGCACACGGACACATGGACACACTGACACACGGACAGGCCGACACACGGACACATGGACACACAGACACATCGACACACGGACACACTGACACATGGACACGCTGACACATGGACACACCGACACACGGACACACAGACACACGGACATGCCGACACATGGACACGCTGACACACGGACACGCCGACACACGGACATGCTGACACACGGACACACAGACATGCTGACACATGGACACGCCAACACACGGACATGCCAACACACGAACACGCTGACACACGGACACATGGACACGCTGACACACGGACACGCTGGCACATGGACACGCTGACACACAGACACGCTGACACACGGACACATGGACACGCCGACACACGGACACGCTGACACACGCACATGCTGACACACGGACATGCCGACACACGGACATGATGATGCATGGACACATGGACACATGGACACGCCGGCACACGGACACGCTGACACACGGACACACAGACACATCGACACACGGACACGCTGACACACGGACATATGGACACATGGGCACGCCAACACACGGACACGCCGGCACACGGACACACCGACACACGGACACGCCGACACACGGACACACAGACACACGGACACGCCGACACACGGACACGCCGACACACGGACACGCTGACACACTGGCACACGGACACATGGACACGCCGACACACGGACACGCCGACACACGGACACACAGACACGCCGACACACGGACACGCCGACACACGGACACACGGACACATGGACACGCCGACACACGGACACGCTGACACACGGACACATGGACACGCCGACGCACGGACACGCCGACACACAGACACACGGACACGCTGACACACGGACACATGGACACGCCGACACACGCACACGCTGACACACGGCGTCCCACGCGTGGCACCAGCAGCCACAGAGCCAAAACCTGCCCCGAGGCTCGTGGCACTGCTGCAGCCTCTCCCAGCTTGCTGCTGGGCCCAGGCAGAATTTGAGGAAAAAGGGATGGGGGAAGCAGCCGCAGCACTGGGATGTCTCTGGCCTTGTGAAGGGATGGGGCAGGCACCACATACCTTGTGAATGCTCTCGTCCACCAGCCCGCCCAGCACATACACCTTGTCCGGATCAATGTCTTCAAGGACTAGAAATAGGACGTGCACTGGCTCACCACCACACAGCAGTAAATCCCGCAGGACACTGCTCTCCCAGCAGACCCCACTGCCAAGGACAGCGGTGGGCAGAGCGCCCTCGCCCCGGTGGCTGAGGCCTGGGGGCAGATGGGTCCCACCAGCACAGACTTAGCACCAGATGTGAGCACACAGCATGTCTTGTGCAATCTCAGACAGCCTATGTAGGAACAACTTGCCTGAAGCATGGAATAACCTCGAAAAGAAATTTCTAAAAGCCAGTCTTTGGCCCTGGTTCTCTCTTGCCTAAAGCATGTGAAATATTTACCGTTCTCAGAGTCAGGAGTGAGATAAACAATGGCATCCAAAGGAAACAGGTCCAGGTAACTCTCTGGAGTTGTATCCATCTTGAAAACACCAGAGTGAAGCAGCTGGTTAGCCCAAGGTGCATCTGACAGAACACAGCCCCCTCCCAGACACAGACATATCCTGGGACTGACACTACTGCTTTGGACATACAAACTCCTACAGATCTTGCAGATCCTACAGATCTCCAGTGACCTGGGGTTTTTCTTTTTCACTTGGAAAATGTTTCTGTTCTAGGCACTGACAGACACACTTCTAAAAACTCCATTAAATTCTCCCCTCATCAAAAGTTCTCGGTGTGCTCTGAGAAAGGAAGAGCAGCAACAATTGTCTAATTTTAAATAAGACGCAGAGCACAGGGCTGAGCTGTCCCCGATGCCGCGGGCAGACCCTCACCAGGTATCCGGCGAAGCCGTCGTTCATGCGGAAGCACTGCTCGTAGATGCGCGTCCCGGCGGCGAACCCGGTCAGGCACAGCCAGAAGGGCCGAGCGGCGCGGCGGTTCGCCCCGTACAGCCTGCGGATCTGGCAGGCGAGGCGGCCGCTCTCCTTGGGGACAGAGCGGCACGGTGACCCCGAGCCCGGGGCTGGCGCTCCCGCCGAGCTCGGTCACACGCCGGCTGGAGCCCAGGCCGGGTCCCGCCGAGCCCCGGCGCCCCGCCAGCAGCAGGGACGGGCACGGGGAGGGGGCAGCGCGTCCGGGACCCCCGAACATCCCCGGGCCACCGCACCTTCTCGGTCATGCTGCCGCCCACGCCGAGGTCCACGCAGAGCCGCGGCCCCGCCGCCCGCGCCTCCAGCAGCCGCTCCGTGGCCAGGGCGGCCGGGACGCGCCCGCGGCGGAGGGAGGGCGGCCCGGGCCCGGCGGGGCCGCTGCCGAGCGTCGATCCCGGGCCGTCTCCGTCCATCGGTGCCCGCCGAGCCCGGCGCCGCTGCCGCTCCTGCCGCCGCTTCCCGCGTCGGGCGGCGAGAACCCGCTGCCAGCGCCGCCGCTTCCGCAGCGTGTTCCTCTGCGGGAGGGGAGCGGAGCGGGCACGGCGCTCAGCGGGGCCCGCCGCGGGCTCCCGGCACAGAGCACCGAGTGCGGCCCCGGCACCGAGCACTGAGCACGGCCCCGCCGCACACACCGAGCACCGAGCGCGGCCCCGCCGCACGCACCGAGCACGGACCCGCCGCCCCGCACGCACCGAGCACCGAGCACGGCCCCGCCGCACGCACCGAGCACCGAGCGCGGCCCCGCACGCACCGAGCACCGAGCACATCCCCTCCGCACGCACCGAGCACCGAGCACATCCCCTCCGCACGCACCGAGCACGGCTCCTCCGCGCCGCTCGCCCGCCCCGCGCTGGGATCGCCCGCGGCCGAGGGCTCGATCCGCAGCAGCCGCAGCGCCTCGGACAACACCGCCGCCTCCGCCTCGCTCGCCACCGCCGCCTCCATCCCCGCCGCCGCCTCCATCTCCGCTGCCGCCTCCATCTCCGCTGCCGGGCCCGCGGCCATCGGAAGGGGCGGGCCCGGGGCGGGTTCTGGCCGGGTCCGGCCGTTCCCCCGCCGTGCGGCACCGCCCCGTCGAGCCGACAGTCGCCCCGCCGAGCCCGGTGCCCCCGGTGCCCGTTCTCCCGCCGAGCGGGCCGGCTCCGGGGCCGGTCCGTGGCGGAGGTCTCGGCTATCAGCGGCACAAAGTGTTCCCCGCGCTCCCCCAGAGGTTTCGTGCTGAGGGGGTTTCCCTGTTCGCCGCCGAGTGGAACCATCGGTGCACACCTCATACCACGGGCTTGCTCAGTCCCTGGGGATGTGCCTCCATCGTGCACCGCTTGTTCTGTGTATTCTAATTATTTTATCATTATTCTTCCTTTTCTGTCCCACGATACTGTCTCTATGGAGACAAGCACAAGCAGATGGAATTCAGAGAACTAATGGAATTTGGATAGCCAATGAATCCCCAAAAATTACTTATGATTTGGAAAATGTGGAAGAATTGCATGACCCTCACATCCTTCTGGTTGGAACTGCAGGAAGCCAACTGAGTGATGCCTGGCCAGGTCATGAGCAGGAGCCCCCCCAGACAGCTCTGAGCTCCGGGAAATCGGCATCCCACACCCTAGGGCATGCTCAGTATGTAAAACGGGGCAACGGAGAGGGAGGGGATACCAATGACAGCTGACCCAGCTGGGTCTTGGCTGCAGCAGCAGCTGGAGAGCCCTTGGCAGCGCCAGCACTGCCCAGCAAAGCCACAACATCCACGCATGAGCAGCATTCTTACCCCGAATGCAGAGCAGGGCACTGCGCCCGCCCTTGGGAAGAAATGAACTCAACCCCAGCGCAAAGCAGGAGGTCCAGGCAGGCCCAGCACGAACCTGGCTGGGCAGTGAGGCAAACAACACTCGTTGGAAACCCCTTCCAGCCCACAGGACAGGGCGTTACTGACATCCTGTGGTGTGTTGGCAGGGATGGGGGCTGGCTCTGTGAGGCCGGGGGGGCTGTGTCTCACACATGGGGTTCCTGCAACACTGACTTGTGTTTTGTTTCCTGGGAGAGCCTCTGTGCTTCCCTGAGGCACTGGCAGGAGTACATTTTACACTCCCCAGCACCGCTCTGCCAGGAAACTCTTCCCTAGGCCTGGTGCCTTACTGTCACCCTCTGTGCTGGGCGTTGCTAAGGCTCCTGACCTGTTTCTCCTTGAGCAGACCGGGGCTGTCCCCAGGGTGTTCCAAGCCATGTCTCCCCTGCCCACCGAACGCACTCTGCCTCCTCCTGGTCCCTCCCGGTGCGGCCACACTGGGCCATCTCTCGGCCCTCTGTGGTGACCAGGGGCCCACAGATGTCCCAGCAGGTCCCCAGGAATGAGGGAGATCCCAGACTGAGCTGGGAATTCTGAGGCAAAAGTGAAGTGTTGTCAGTAGCAGATGGGTAGAGAAAACTTCAGGGGTAAGACTTGAGGTAACGCGCGAGGGACAAGGAATATTTTGGAGGAAAACTGAGTTCCTCTGTAGGGGACAGAAGGAACATTTTGGGGATAAGACAGAGGTCACAGTGAGACTCCCAGCATGGAACAGACCCCAGAGGAGAGGCTGGTCCTGCTGGGGGACTCAAAGCCTGGGACTGTCATGGATCCCATCCTCACTGACACCCATCCTGCACCTTCCAGCACCAGAGCAGGCAAAGGAGGCCTCTCCAGACTCTTCTTTGCCAACGAGGTTGTGGTTGTGGTAGTGTCTTTCGCGCTCTCAGAGCGGGCTGCTTAAAAAAACATATTGGCATTTAAGATCTTTATAAAAATATTATGTCAGGATGTTTATAAAAACGTAAGGAAAAATATTCACAGTCCACTAAAGCAGTGGCTTTTGTGGGGAGGAGGGACCCTGACATTCCCTGGGTAGTTTTGGGAAAAAACCTGCTGCTAATTGTCTTTAAGAAGGCAAAGAGTGCTGGGACAGGGCCGGGCAGGGGGGACCAGGCTCAGGGAGGGAAGTGCTGTCCCAAAGGTGGGCTTGATCCCCGGGGCACAGCCCCGGTTCACACACCCAGGGGTGTTTATCCCAGCTTTTCATCCTAGTTTGCACAAGGCAGGAGCTGAGTGCACACAAAAGCTGCTCCTGTTTATACGTTGTACAAAGACATCAGCAGTAATCGGTTATAAATTACATCTCTATTAATTAGTACTCAACTCCCTGTTTGCTGGTTCTATCTCACTTCCCACGCTGAGCAGCCCGAGGCACAGCTCATCTCTCCGTTTGCGCCTGAGTCCGTTTTGGGTCGGTGCTGGCGATCCCCAGGGCCGGCACTGCCCTGTCCCTGCCCCGCGGGCCTCACTCCCGTGGTCCTGGCCCAGACAGCAAATTCCTCTTGGGATGGTGTTCCCTGCTCCTCAGAAGAGAAGAGGAGGCGAGCACGGGATGGTCACAGCGCAGCCGCTCCTGCTCCGAGGGGCCCGAGCTCTTTAGGGCCGGAGCTCTGAGGGGCCGCGCGCGCCGGACCCCGCGGTCACGTGCAGCTGCCAACACGTGACCGCTGGGGACGGGGTCTCGGGGCGGGTCCGCGCAGGCGCAGTGAAGCAACCTCGCCAGTGAGGGGCGGGGCGGGGCAGGGCAGGAGCAGGGGGCGGGGCGGGGGGCAGGGGCGGGGCCGAGCAGGGCCGCGCAGGCGCAGTACGCGGAGCGGCGGCAGAGGGCGGGGCGGGCGGCAGGAGGCGGGCCCGCGCAGGCGCAGTACGCTGGGCGGGAGGCAGGGGCGGGGTGGGGCGGGGCCGCGCAGGTGCAGTACGCGGGGCAGGCGGCAGGGGGCGGGGCGACCTGCAGGGGGCGGGGCCGCGCAGGCGCAGTGCGGAGGGCCGCCGGCAGGGGGCGGACGCGGGCCGGCGCCGCCGCCGCCATGAGCAAGGAGCTGGGGCCGGAGCCGGGCTCGGGGCCGGGGCTGGAGCCGGGGCCGGACCCGGAGCCCCTCCGCCACAGCGACCCCGCGGAGCCGGGGCCCGGCGCCCCGGGCGGGCTCTTCGCGTGGCTGCGCGGGCGCTGCCTGGGCCGCGGCGCCGCCGTGGACCCCGCGCGGGACACGTTCGGCGCCATGACCGGGCTGTACGGCGCCATCCAGCCCGCCGACTCCGTGTCCCTCAGCACCCGCACCCACGGCGCCGTCTTCAACCTCGAGTACTCGCCCGACGGGTAGGTGTGCGCGGGGTCCCCTCCCGGCTTCCCGAGGCGTCCCGAGGCGCAGGGTCCCTTCTGGTGGCCGGGTGTCATCGCTGTTCACACCGGCAGCACCCCTGGGCTGTGGGTAATGACCTGGGGCAGGTTCCTGGCGTGAGGTGTCAGCCTGCGCTCCTCCCAGCTCTCCTGCCTGCAGCAGGGCCGGCGGGACAATCCTGCTGAGGAGCGCCCAGCTCCGGCTGCTGCTGCGGGTCCCCCGGTGCTACCAAATTTGTACTTTGCAAGGTTTGACTGCAGAAAATCCGACTGACTTGCAAAAAGGTAAACAGATATTCCATACAAACCTTTGCATCAGTGTTACTTTTCCTGCCTCAGAACCCCCGGGAGGTGTGGGCAGATGGACCCGATGGCACAGGGAGTCTGTGGCATGGCAGGCACCTGCTGGAGGGCAAAACCCAACACAAACACGGAGTTTTCTGTTCTGCTCCCTGCAGGTCGGTGCTGACCGTCGCCTGTGAACAGACTGAAGTCCTACTCTTTGACCCAATCTCTTCGAAGCACATCAAGACTCTCTCCGAAGCTCATGAAGACTGTGTAAATAACATCAGGTAGGTCAGGAGGGGCGTTTTAACACAACTCAGCCTGTACTTAGGCTTTATAGTTTAAATCCTCTGCCACTTTCTTGGCATAGAGCTGCAAATAGCAAGAGCAGGAGTCTAAATCTATCACTATTTTTATCATGTATTATTTTTCCTCTTAAACTCAGGGGTTTTAAGCTGTTCTGGGAATAGATTTTGAGATTTAAGGTATCTTCTAACAATACTGCAGTTGCTCTTGATTCAGAGTCTGAAAGCAAAAAAAACCCACTCCAAAACCCCAAAACACCAACCAACTACACACCAACACAAAACCTCAACCGAAAACTAAACCCAAACAAAAAAACCCCAGGAAAACTGTAGAATATTCTGAGTGTTTTGGCTCAAAAGACCCAAGTGTGATGTGGGGTGCCATGTTCATCAAGATAAGGCAATGGCTTTCACTAGCTGGTTGTCCTTTTTACAAAAGACTGAAGTTTTACATCAGCTGGGTGTCTGTCAGGAAGGCTGGATTAAAATGTGTGTCTGTCTGACACAAAGGGCCTGAACTCTGTTCTGCACACAGTTCCTGCAGCGTTACCTGCAGCCTTGCTCAGCTTCATGAGCAGGATTCTGCAGCACTGCAGAGGTTCCCTGTAGTAAGACCTGAAGATGCTTCCTGTTTACCAAAGTTTGGGATTTTTCCCATGGTAGTTGGTTATTCATTTCTCAGAGTTGTTGCTGCTTGTGCGTGGTGTAGCTCTAGGCTTAAAGGATTTTTAGTGGGTGATTTTTGGATGGGTTTCTTGTTCCTGTTATGTCAGTTAGGGCTTTTCTTAATTGAGTGCCTTCATCGAATGACTTCCCAACATAAACCAGCCTTGTCCTGCTGAAAGTAAAGGCTTGCCTGGATTCCAGTGGTGCTCACCTTTGGTCTGCACCGTGCAAGCTCCGTGATTTCATCCGGTCCTTTCCTCAGTGAACCAAGTAACTTGTGTTGCTGTGTTCTCAAACAACATCTTGTCTTCAATCGGTGTTTTTGAAAAGCCTTGAGTTTGCTTCAGTAAACTCTGGACTGCATTTATTCAGTTTTATTTCCTGGCTGTGGTGCTTTCAGCCCCACTGAGCTGAGCGTTGTGCAGAGAGGGGACAGACTGAGTTACTGTGGGGGTCTGTCTGAGCACGTGTTCCAGTGGTGGTTTGGCTCTTGTGTGATTTGAACACAATTCATCAATGCGCAAACCCCCTAAAAACCCCCAAAGCAAAGCAAAGCAAACCAAACCAAAGCTCTGCTGTGCCTCTGTGTGTTTCTCGTTTGCTGCTGCAGAGGCACTGCTGCTTCATATCCCAACAGTTCTGCTTTCAGTGGAACTTTGACTGGCACGCACTCTGCTGTGAGTCTGGAGGGGTTTTTTTTGTGGCTGTTCTGCTTATCTCTGCGTGAGCTTACATTCCTGCCTGAGAGGGTTTTCCCTGGAGACGGCCTTGAGCAGCCACAGTGTCCCTGTGCCCCCAGGTTCCTGGATAACCGGCTGTTTGCCACGTGCTCTGATGACACCACCATAGCGCTCTGGGACCTGAGGAAGCTCAACACCAAAGTTTGCACGCTGCACGGCCACACCAGCTGGGTCAAGAACATCGAGTACGACACCAACACCAGGCTGCTGGTGACGTCGGGCTTCGATGGAAACGTCATCATCTGGGACACCAACAGGTACATGGCTGTGCTTGCTCCGTGGCCTTTCTGCAGCACCCCCCGGGCAGGTACGAGATGCAAAGCCTTGAGTGGGGCTGCAGTGTGTTCTGAGACACTGGGAGTGGTTCATAGCGCTCACCAAGAGCGTGCATCACCTCTCTGGCAATAGTAAATGGCTGGAAAGGAACTTCTCTGGCTGACGGGCCAGTGTGGGTCTTTCTTCCCAAGAAGGTTCTGTCCTCGTTGGTGTAGTTGTATGAATGTGTGACTTCTCCCATTTCATTAAAAAGTAGGATAAAGCCATGAAGTGCTCGAAAAAAAGGTTGTGGGATGAAACAAAAGGAGTGATGCTGGGCACATCCTGGGCTCTTGTGGACATGGTCAGGACCTTGAGCTGGAGCTGAGCACACCCCCTCCTGTTGCTTGTTCTGCTGTCCAGGTGCACAGAGGATGGATGTCCCCACAAGAAGTTTTTTCACACCCGTTTTCTGATGCGAATGAGGCTGACACCTGACTGTTCGAAGATGCTCATCTCCACCTCCTCTGGTTACCTTCTGATTTTGCACGACCTTGACCTAAACAAGTCTTTGGAGGTTGGCAGCTACCCGATTTTGAGAGCCAGGAGGACCACATCGAGCTCAGGTGAGTGCTGGGCAGGCAGTCGCTGGCAGTTCGGTGCTGGGGGTGTTTGTGGGCTGCTCCTGGCCAGCAGCCTGCCTCTGCTGGGTACCTGTGGGCTCATCTGTCTGTGCTGTTTGCAGACATAACGTCGTCAGGCTCCTCTGGCCCTCGAGCCGTGGGTTCACCCTGTCACCAGAACAACTCAGGGCCGCTCTCGGAGAAAACCTTGTCACGGCCCTCCCAGCGAGAAGGTAGGAAAGATCACCACAAGAAAGATAAACGAAATCGTGGGCTTTGATTTACTGTATCTAAAAGAGGCCAGGGTACCATAGTGAAAAATTGCATTTTTGGCCTGTGGTTTTGAAAGAATGGTGTTGCTGAGACTTCTATTTAACCAATAAAATCTCCTTGCACACCAAAGCCTGGGAATCTAATCAGGCTTTATTTCCGAGAAACCTGGCAAAAGTAACAAGATCTTTATTTTACTTCAATATGTTGCTGTTACATAGAGGTGCTCCCTTTTCTTTGTGTTTTTCCTTGAACAAAGTTTGTATAAATGATCATTAAGGGAAAAAAGGAGGATATACTTCCAGAGAATCAGTGTGAACTTGGCACATGGGTGAATACTTTGTGCATCCCTTGCAATTTCAAATTAATGTTAATTTTTAGCTACTTGTGGTTGTGAGATGTTGAAGTTTTCTGATGAGAGGAGGCTCACCTGGATGCCAGGGAGTGATTTACCTGGGGGTGAGGGGAAGAGGGGAGAAAAGCTGCTAGGTGAGCAGGTTTTGGGAGGAATTTGGAGAGGACCTCATACAAGTTTGAGAGACAACAGTTCTTACAAAAAACACACTCTTCAGTTTTTGCTGTAGTGTTAATGTAGAGCGTAAGTGTGGAAGGTTAATGCAGTTGTCAGTGTGGGCTGGTTCAATACTGGCCTTGGCATTCAGATTTCAACAAAAGGAGCTGTTTGGAGTGAGGACTGAGCCGAGTCTGGTGCTGGCTGCAGGTGTTCTGTAACCCTTTGAGTTTCCATGTCCTGGCAGTGTGTGGTCTGTCCTGGCAGCCATGTGCAGCTGCCACAGGTGTGACCCCATTTCAGCAGCAGGACAGGGGAGAGAGGTGAAGGTCAATGTATGGATTTCACTGGGACTCACAGTTCATTCCTCTTCCAGGGGGATCACCTAGAAATAGCCTTGAGGTGTTAACACCAGAGGTTCCTGGGGAAAGAGATCGTGGAAACTGCATCACATCGCTGCAGCTGCACCCCAAGGGCTGGGCCACGCTGCTCCGCTGCTCCAGCAACACAGACGACCAGGAGGTAACACATTACCTTGTGTTCTTCTTTGAAGTACATACAGTCAGATGAACATTTTTTGTTGTTTTTTTAAAATGCTCTTCCTGGTAGAATCTGCTTCAAGCCTTTTACTTGATGTAGGAAGTCATAAGACCAGCTACAGTTCAGCTGCAAGCTGCAGATGCTGCTCCTCTTAACTTGACCAGGAATAGACCATAATACTTGACCAATAATAAATACTTCAGTTACTTTAATTGCTGATGTAAATTTAGATTGCTTTGGTTTTGTTTGGGGTGGGATTTTTTTTGTGTCTCTGTGTATTTGGTATTTTTTTCTTTGATTGAAGAAAGCCGCTCTTTGTAATGGTAACCCTTTACCAAAGTGTAGAGGACTGAGTGGAAGCTTAGCAGATTGGTTATAAATTTTAATGCTGGTTCTGTACCAATCAAACCACTGTACAACACAGAATTTATGTGAAATGCAAAACCTTATATTGGGTCAGTTGGTACTGATGATTGACTGACCTATAACTTCTCTTAGTCCTAGAGTCTGCCTTACTCTTTTTTATAAATATTCATTGGCATTGTTTGTTTTGTGGTTATTTTGGTAGGATGCATGAAGCAGAGCTAGGGATGCTTCTCTTGGGACTGAAGTGGAATCAAGACAATATAAACTTTGGAATTGAATTTTTTTTTTTTGCGTTTGTTTTGAGATTAAATAATGAGAGGACAGACAGGGATCTTAATGTGTCTCACAAATAACAAACTGGCTGCAGAGCAGTTCATAACCTTCCTTCAAAACTCTGTTACTCCCTTGTGTCAAGATTCCATTCCTTTTGAAGTCAAAGGCATAAAATGCCAGTGATCTGCTCTAAGTTACAGTCAGCTGAATTTGGCTTTATAGATTTAATTTAAATATTTACTAAATTAGAGCAGGTGCCTGGCCAAAGGATTAGGCTTTGCTGTCTGCAGATGAAACCTAGATTGGAAAGATTATATCTAGCACCCATTTAATTAAAATAGCAGCTTTAATGCTGGGCAGCTGCTTTGCTTGGATGGTTCATGGGGAGGGGGTGCTGAGGCCGTGGCCTGCCCTGGGTGCTCACTGAAGAGCAGGACAGCAGGAGCATCCCCCTGCTGTGCCACTGCCCGTTCCTGTGAGCTGCTGAGAACCTGTTGGGGGGCAGGGGGAGGGAATGTGTGTTTGCAGTGCTTTACTTCTCTTTCAGTGTCCCTTTCTCTGCCTCTCCCTTTAGTGGACTTGTGTCTATGAATTCCAGGAAGGAGCGCCGGTGCGCCCTGTCTCTCCGCGCTGCTCCCTGCGCCTGACGCACTGCATCGAGGAGGCCAACGTGGGCCGGGGCTACATCAAGGAGCTCTGCTTCAGCCCCGACGGCCGCATGATCTCGTCCCCGCACGGTTTCGGCATCCGCCTGCTGGGCTTCGACGCGCACTGCAGCGAGCTGGTGGACTGCCTGCCGCGGGAGGCCAGCCCCCTGCGCGAGATCCGCTCGCTCTACTCCCACAACGACGTGGTGCTCACCACCAAGTTCTCCCCCACGCACTGTCAGATCGCCTCGGGGTGCCTTAGCGGACGCGTCTCCCTCTACCAGCCAAAGTTCTAGGCACACCAGCGGGACCCGTGGATGGATGTTTGTGGGGTTTACTTCAGCTGAGTGGAAGTGTGCTGTCTCCAAAATCTGTGAATCCAGACGTCACAGTTACCGTGGCCTGAGACGTGACACTGGAAGGATTTTTCAGGCCAGCACCATGCGGATCTTGGTCCTGTGAGCCCGCGGCCACGCACCGTGCCCCGGCCCCGCCAGCAGACCTCTGCTCCTGCTGCTCCTGTGCCATCGGGCTGCTGTCCTGCTGTGTTTGTACCCTGATACTTGATTGTTTCCTTCAGCACAACCTGAATGGGCTGTTCGGAACCACGCAGAGGGGCAAGGTGCCCAGGTACCTCCTGTCCTAGAGGAGCTGGACTGCCTCACCTCTGCTCTCTCTTCTGTCACTGAAGCAACTCTGTGGTGATTAGTAGATGAGTGCTTGTCTACGTAAGCAACACGGTTAGTTACTCTTACCAAAAAAAAAAAAAAAAATTTTTGCTTTCATTTCTATGTTAATGTGGTTGTCATTGGCTAGAAAAATGAATCACAGTGTGGCTTAGGCTGGCAGGGACCACTGGAGGTCACCCAGGCCCAGCCCCTGCACAGGTAGGCTCCCTTGAGCCCACCACTCAGCACTAGGGAAGACCCTGCCCCAGAGGATCTCTGTGGGTTGGTGCAGCTCTGGTCCCTCCTCTGCCAGGTTTCTGCTGCAGGGGGATTTCCACATTATCCCACATCTGAAACACGGTGGCTTTCTGCTGATGTTTGGGTGTTTCCCACCTGGCTGTTTTTCCATACACACTTTGCCTGCGCTGCTGCTGTGGGAGAAGCTCATTTGGATATGTCCCTGGAATTGCCAGATGAGCCTTTCTTCACATGTGCTGTCGGTCTGGGAGGGGATTAAAAGAAAACCTGTCATCAGTGAGATCTACCTGGATCTAATCAGGCTTATCATCAGGTGTGAAACACTAATGTTCACCCTGGTGAAGGGTCTGGAGGGGAAGCCAGAGGAGGAGCAGCTGAGATCACTTGGTTTGTTCAGCTTGGAGGAAGCTGAGATGAGATCTCATCGTGCTCTTGAACAGTCTCCTGTGGGGCCATGCAGGGGCAGGTCCCGATCACTTCTGTGACAGAGACAGGAACCAGGGAATGGCTGGAGCCAGGCCAGGCAGGGTCAGGCTGGAGAGCAGGAAAGGTTCTTCCCCCAGAGGGTGCTGGGCACTGCCCAGGCTCCCCAGGGAATGGGCACGGCCCCGAGGCTGCCAGAGCTCCAGGAGCCTTTGGACACCTGTGCAGGGCCAGGGAATGGACTCGATGATCCCTTCCAGCTCAGCATATTCTGTGATTCAGTGGTCACACCCAAAGTATGAATGCCAGATTTCAGCCCTCGAGTTAGTAGAGCTAACCTTGTAAATGCACAGGTATTTCAGTCTTGTACATCCATATCAGTTTATAACATTCTCATCCACTTACATGTTCCAAGATAGGGTTTTTTTAGTATTTCACTGAAGTTTTGCAGACCAGTCACACACTCAGTTCAGCAGGGAACTTGACCTGAAAGGACTGTCACCTGCTGGTGTTCAGGATCACTCTCTCTGGCTCGATGGAGCACACTTGTTCAAAGTTGACTCTTACAAAGCCTTTTGCAAAATGTATTTGGGGATAAAGACAACATTTATGGACATGAGAGAGCTGGCAAGTTAAGCCTGGGGATCCTCCTGTAGCTTTGTATTTATGCGGGTAATATACCCTGGTGCAGAAATCATTGAAACTTAATGCTCCTCTGCATTATGAGAGGAAAAATCCCAAGTTTCCTCTTCTGGAGAATTCCTTTGGTAATACAGAGCCTTCAATTTTGTGTGTTTGGTAGTCCGAGGGCAAACATTCCTTCTGCTGGCCAGAGCCTGCGTGTGGGGCAGGTGGGTCTGCTGGGTTGTTACAGCAGCTCAGGGCGCTTCCCTCAGCTGTGGTTCAGTGCCCTGGGAGTGAAGTGTGCAGGAAACTTGGGGACAAGTGTGGGATACGAGATTTTTATGCAAAGGAAGAGCTACAAGGAGTTTGTAATGGGCCAAGCTATTTGGGGAAAACAAACAGGTCCTGCCCTGGACTACAGCAGCTTTTCCTCAAGCATTTGCTGTCCCGCTGCCAGGCTGCTGTTTTCTCACCTTATTTAATGTTTTATTACACATCATGGAAGGGACTGCAGGGATGTTTGAGGGAATCTTACAGTTCTCACGGGCTTGCACAGTGTTTGTTTTGGAGGTGAAGGAGCACCCATGGGATCGAAGCGGTCCTTGGGTGTGTCTGTCTGTCTATTTTCAAGGCTGTTTCTGTTTTTCCTGTCAGAACTTCCTCGGACTGGTGGATCCCTAGTGACTGTAACGCTATGCCTGTGAATATGCACTGAGTGTTACCTTTTTAATTCTACCTCATGATACGCTGTGTTTTACACCAGTATTGTGCTGAGCTTTGGACACTCACCTTTCTGTGCAAGGTTCTGTTACCCCAGAGTGACCGACGTGTCACCGCTCCTTGACACCACCTGAGGTTGGCTGACGGGCCCTGCCCAGCTCCAGGACCCACAGCTCACCTGGTGGACGGGTTTGGTCACCCTGATGCTTTTGTAGCGTGTCCAGCAGATGCATAAAATGACAGAATCTGTACATGTACGCTGTAGAATTGTTACTTAGTTCTTCTGATGACATTTGTAATAAGTTTGAATTAGAGTAAGTAGGTAATCCTAGATTTTGGTCATTTGATTGGTTACTCCTTTCCAACAACAGCTGGAAGTTTTCCATGAAGGCTTTACCACGTTTTACCTGGGGAGTTCACTGCTCAGTGGCTTACAGCTGACATGCCTCACAGTCATGTGCTGGTGCAAGGGTTTTCAGTTCTCTCTCAGTACCATTACTGAAACAATGAACTTATGTGTCGGTGAGCTTTGGGTTATTTCTAGGTAGTGAAAAAAAAAAAGAAAAAAGTTTATCTTATAGTTGTGTTTCATAAGTTGAATGCTCAGCCTCGAGAAGTGTATAAAACTGTGAAACAACTGCGAGGAAACATTTCCAAGGGAGATGAAGGCCGGCGCTGACAGACGGGGAGGGCGCGGCTCACACCAGGCGGGTCTGTGAACTGGTGTTGCAGCACTCGATGGATTCCACGGCGTTTCTCCGGGGCCGCAGCTCGCTCGGACTGCACAGCACGGGCTGCTCTCGGTGGTTCCCTACCCGCGAGGGAGCGCCCGGCCTCGGCAGCCGCGGATCCCCGCGGGGCGGCCACAGGAGCTGGTTTTCCCGGTGTCCCAGCCCGTGGCCGTGTGCTGGGAGCACTCAGCGTTCCCAGGGTCGGCTCTGGGAGGGCAGAGGCCGTCCCGGTGTGCTCGGGGTGCCGCCGTCCACGCGTCAGACAGGGACAGTCCGGGGGGAAATGTCACCGCCACACCATGGGGATAGGAAGAAAAGCACAGCGATAGACAGACACTCACACGTTTGTTTGCACTCTTGGAGTCTTGGGGTAAGGACAGTTCGATGCCTACTACGAGAATTAGAATGTAAACATCAGTTTTTCGGGGGGGGTGGGGGGCGGTTAATTTAGTGGGGTTTGTTTTTGTTTGTTTGTTTGTTTGTGTTGTGATTTTGATTTTGGTAGCACTGATGTGGAGAAGGTTCTGACATCGTAAAACATGGGTCTGTTGCTCTAGGACATACAAACTCCTAGAAAAAAACCTACACTTGCCAAATGAAAACTTTTTAAAAAATCTACTCTACAAGATTCTAAAATGTTGCAGAGGAAGGAAGAAGTCAACGACCCATCATGTTTTTGACCTGCAAGAAACAGAAACTTCTCATTGGCTGATCTTAGTCAAAGGTGCATTTTCTAAAGCACTAAATATCCTCAGTTAAGTATAAGGTTTTTAATACAGAAATTGTGCATGTAGAGTATTTTGAAATACCTGAGATTTCATAGTAAAAACTGTAGCCTTTTAATACCGTATATGAAGTATCAGAACTGCTTTGGAAGTATTGTACTTACAGCCGTACAGTAACTTACTATTTGTGGACAGTTTCTCTTGCTTGCATAATAAACATTTAATAATTCACTGAATTGAAATGTATTTTATTTACATTAAAAGGAGCCATGCTCACTGGCTCTTGCCTGCCCCCCAAAATCAGGAGGAGAAACACCTCCTAGTGCTTAGATGCTGCCATTCCCAACTGTCTGTGTCACAGGAGTGCTTTTCCATAAGATCTTTCTGAGAGTGACATGTAAGAATCAAAACTGACTCTGAACCTCAGACCCAGGGCTCCACTATTTGATTCTGCTGGGGTATTTGATTTCTGATGGGCACTGACCATCTCTGGGCTTGTGCCAAACTCTCACCCTCAACACTTTGGCTTCCCTGACATTACAGGAGCACATAAGATCTTCCACAGAGAAACAGGATGCAGATTTGTTTTTATTCCATCAAGGAGTGATTACAAAAAAAAAAAAAAAAGGTACACTGGTAAAAATCAGATTCTGCCAGTAACAAACATCCAGTAAACATTTTATTTTGAAGCAGATAATCACCACTGGGATACAGGAACTCGTGCTTGTGCCCACCCATTGCCGGCTGTGAAGCTCAGGACTGTGTTTATGATTACAACACACTGATTAGGATCAATTTCGGAAGACACTTTTAGCAAATGGAAAACTCAAATTCAGAAAAGCAATAGCCCCTCCAAGACTTAAGAAAAGACTAAATTCAAACCAGTTTCTGAAAGCTTTGCTGCTCCCCATCATCCAAAGTGTTTTGGTTTATACATGAATGTATAGCTTACTTAAAGAGGAAGCCCTCAGGGAGATTCAAACACTTTTTGTTGGGACCTCCATCTAGCTCAGAGTTGTGCTTGCTCTTCTGTCCCTGTATCTAAAGCCTGAAGTCTCCTCTCTCTCAACTCCCACGCCTGTAAGACACAGTTCTATTTCTGTCAGTCCTTTTCAGTATTTGCCTACAGAAGTCCTGAAACGTGTCTCCAAACACTCCCCCTTTCCTGCCTCCCTGCTTCCAAGGTCATCTTTGGCTTTTCGTCTCTGCTACACCTACAGACCTCCACTGAAGCAGGTAACCCAGGACTCTCACCTTGTCTGTGCCACTCTGTCTTGCAGAACTGCTAACAGTACACACCAAGCAGGCAGAACCCCGAGTTTTGGGTAAAACCACCTCGTGATCTGTAATTCCAGAGGGAACTGAGAAAAGACAAGACGCTGCAGTGCAAAAAGCTGTGTGTGAAGTGCTTGAGCAGCTGCAGGAGCTGGAGTGTCCCATGAGCATGACAGGGACATCTCCCTGATCCTGTAGCTGGAGGCAACAGAAAAAGCAGCAATGCAAAAAAAAAAAAAAACCCTCTCAAAAAGCAGAACAAACTCTGTGTTTTTTAACAAGGAAGGACACTTTAAAGCTTTAGTGAGTTTGCTGTTCCATTCCTTCCACTTTTCCCTTTTCACAGGAAGGCACACGTACACACACACACACACACACAGATCCAGCCTGGGCTGAGGTCAAACGTTCAGTGCCATGGCTGGAGGACACGGTCACCACAGGCCACACTTCGCAGTGGCTGCAGCAAGCTGAGGTGCAGCTGGGAGCTCTGCACTTCAGTCATCCCCTTCTAGATCAGTCCTTTGAGCTTTACACAATGAGGACCCCAAAACATCTGAAAATGCAGTTCCAAAATTGAGACTTGGAAGATGATCAGGCAATGGAATTGTTTTTCTTCAGCCCCTCCTTGATTCTCATGTTCTAAACATGGGCAGTGGAGCACATCCCATCACAGAGCGTTACGGAATTTTGGGAGTGATACAGAGTAATACGAGTATTTTTGTTTTCTCTTCTAGACCTTGTACTTGTCTAGTAGCTCTGTTAGGGGTAAACTCACCTGCCAGCAAAGGAATACTTTAACAAGTTCATCATAATTGCACCAAGGTTTAAATGCATCACCATTCACCCCATAAATACCGAAGGCTGGGAGGAATTACCTGTCACATGCACAGGCACTGTTCCCTGGGACCGAGGACACTGCGAGTGCCACCACACCACGAGCAGCACGTGGGTCACAGCAGCTTCAGCAGGAACTCGTAGGTGGCGTTGATGATCCCCCAGGACAGCACGGAGCGGTGGTAGTTCAGGTGGGCCCCTCTGAAGAGGTGGATCAGCTTCCTGTCGCGTTCCAGCCAGATCTTCACTAACACTTTGGAGAAGGACTGAAATTCGCCACCGATCTGAGCCTGCATGCGAGTTTTTACGACATTCACAGGGAAGAACAAGAAGCCCAGCACCGCGCCCAGCAGCCCCCCGCAGATGAAGTCGTTGACCATGTGAGCGCTGTACGAGGTCGCTTCGGGCAGACACTGCTTGATGGGCCCCCGCAGGCCGAAGAAGAGCACGTTACTGGGCCCGTTCCGCAGCAGAATGGGTACCAATCCCCGGTAGTACTCCCGCATCCCGTAGGCTTTCAGCACCTTGAAAGCCTGGTAAGTGTTTGTGAACTTATCGTGGTGCTTGTAGTCCTGCAGCAGCGTCTGGACGCGCTCGAAGGGTGTGAGCACGGCCTCGGTGGTGCCGGCCAGCGCGGCGGCCGCGCTGCGCGTCAGGAGCTCGGGGGCGCGCGCATGGCTGAGCAGCAGCGCCGAGAAATCCTCGTAGAGGCCGAACATGAGGGCCAGCGTGGTGGTTTTCTGCATCAGCGGGGGCAGGATGCCGCGGTAGAGCGTGCGCAGCCCGTCGCGGCGCAGCTGGCGCACGGCGTCCTGCGTGCGCAGCCCGTACAGCTGCTGCCGGAACAGCACCTTCTGGATGGGGAAGGTCACGGCGATGTTGGTGAAGGCCGCGCAGTAGCCGCACAGGTAGTGCTTGCCCGAGGCGGCCGCCGCCGCGTCCCGGCCCGCAGGCTCCTCGGGGGCCGCCGGGGCGCAGCCGGGCCCGGGCTTCCCGTGCAGCATGGCTCCGTGCCTCCGCCCTGCGCCACAAACAGCCACCGTCAGAGACTCTGCACACCCGGGGCACCACCCAAACGCCCTACTCGAGAAAAGCCCACAACGTGCAAAGGGGAAAAGCAACGACTGCCAGGTCGGATGGATGCTTTGCCATTTCTGCTCAAGTCTAGGAGACGGTAAAAAGCAGCAGCTCTTCCCTTCTGTGCTGCTTCAAACTAAAACAGGAATAAATCAGGAGGAATTCCCCTGGAATTACAAATTCTGACAGTGGAAGGCTGATCCTCACACTAATAAAACCCTGTGTGAACAAGAGAGAATCTGCCAGAAAACCTTAAAAAAGGCCAAAACTAAATCAAATACATGCAGCAGCATAACAAAACCTAATCCTTACACTCTGCCTCTCCCTGCGGCAGAAAACACCAGAGAACGCTTTGCCGTGGATCAGCAGCTGAGCAGCACCAGCGCCACCGGATGCACAGGAGTCACGCAGCTGTGGTCTCACTGACACAGGGGAGGAGTTCTCTGCAAGTCCCGGGTCACTGCCACGCAGCCTACTCTGCATCAGCCCCCACGATCCACATCCACGTTCTGCTGAGAAGTTTCAGAAGTCGAATTTGGCCAGGCCCAGGGTCCTGAAGGATATATGGACAGAGGCAGCTTGACCACACAGTCCGGGGAGGACTGCAGGGATCTTTACCTGGCAAACCCTGTTTGACACAAGAATGGGATTATTTATTTAAAAGTTATGAAAAGCTGTTTCTGCAGGTGCCCGCATCCCACCCCACAGCTCAGCCTGAGAAAGGCCAATGACAGCCATGTGAGGCGGCAGGTGGTTCATGAGCCTGAAATCCTCCCCAGCACCAGCAACACACACGAGATGCCCAGGATTTGAAGGGGTGTTAGGGGAGAACAGCCCTGCCTGGCTGAGGAGCTACTGCAGCGAGGAGGGGAGAAAGAAAGGAGGCGGGAGACGGAAAGGAGGGGCGAGAGAGAAAGGAGCGGGGAAAAACACAGAGGAGAAAAGGGAGGGAAGAAAAAGGCGAGGGAGAGAGAAAGACAGAGAAGGAAAAGAAAGGATGGGGGAAAGAAGGGGAAGGCCGTTTATTTTCCGAAGCTCCCGCTGCCTTTGATGTGACCACTGCCTCCGTGCCCTGGGGAGCGCCCGCGCTGCTGCTCCGGGAGCGTCCCGAGCGGCTCCCGCCGGGCCCGGACCCGCTCTGCGCCGCGGGGGCCGAAGCTCCGCGCTGTCCGCGAACGGGCCGGGGCCGCCGCCGCTCCCCGGGCACGCCCGACCCCTCCCGACACTGCTGGGGCCCGCGGTGCCCGCACCGGCACAGCCCGCGCCTCCCGGTGCGCCTTCAGCCGCTGCACCGGGGCCCAAGGTCAGGCCGGCGGCAGCGGCTGCGGCCCGGCCGGACCCAGGGAGCCACCACCTCCTGCTTCCCCGGAGCCTGCGCGGCCGCGGCAGCAACCGAGCCCTGGGCGGGCGGGCGGGCGGGCGGGACGCACCTGGGGGCGGCGCTGCCATGGCGGGAGCGGAGCGGTCCCGGAGCGGCCCCGGAGCGGCCCAAGCGCCCGGCCCGGCGCGGCCTCGCGCCGCGCTCTGACGTCACCGCGCCGCCGCCTGACGTCACCGCGCCGCACGGGGCGGGGCCTCCGGAGGGCGCCGGGACCCGGCGGAGTCAGGCGTCCACGTGATACAAGCCACGCCCCCGGCTGTCAGCCAATCAGGCGCGATGTTCCCGTAGCCACGCCCCCGAACGCCCCCGGGGGCGGGGCCGGTGGCGGGGCCGCGGGGAGCGGGGGGGGCTGCGCTCGGCTCCGTTCGGGGCTCGGCTCGGCTCGGCTCGGCTCGGCTCGGCTCGGCTCGGCTCGGCTCGGCTCGGCTCGGCTCTGGGATCTCCGCCCGGCCCGTGCTCTCCCGGGCTCGGCCCCGCGGTGCCCGCGCTGCCTGTTCCGGGGGGCGGAGGTGCGGCGGAGCCTCCCCGGGGGGAGCTCAGGCACCGGGATCAGCCCGGGCTCAAATCGCCAGGGCTCCTGTTCAGGGTGGTGCCGCTAGCCGGGGCCCGGCGGTTCGGGCTGGGAGCCGGGGCCGGACCCCGCCGGGGCTCGGTGTGCGCCGGGCTCTGCCCGCAGGGTCCCTGCCTCTGTCCCCGCGGCTCTGTGCGGGTGAGGAGCGCGGCCCCGCTGCCCCGAGCCCTGTCCCTGCCGCTCTGCCCGCGGCTGGCCCGGGGCTGCTTTCGGCTCGGTCCCTCCGGCCCGGGGTGCTGCTGGCGCGGCTCGGTCCGGCACGGGTCGCGCCTTCCCGGTGAGCGCCGTGTCCCGGCAGCGCCCTCAGGCTGTGGCACACAGGAGCTTTTTGTGCGTAGTGCGGAAACCCCCGGTGAAGCGGCGTAATTCTGACTGCCCTGGGAGAGCGGAGAGCCCAGAGCAGCTCGTGGGGCCTTGCTGGCCCCTGAGCGTGAGGGGGCTGGGCAGGGGTGGCAGTGGCCAGACGCCCTGTGTCCGAACAGCACTGGTCAGCTGTGCCCTGGACAGCGATGTCCAGCATGGATTTGCAGGTCCCTATCACCCTGGGGTTCTTCCCTGCTCAAGCTTTGCCCTTCCTGTGCTGGCTGGGCAGCCACTGATGAGGGGCCAAACTCTTCAGCTGTGCTAGGGGAGCTTCAGGCTGGATATCAGGAAGAATTTGGCCACAGGGCGATGAGACGCTGGAATGGGCTGCCCAGAGAGGCGGTGGAGTTGCTGTCCCTGGCGAGGTGTAAGGGAGGGCTGGATGTGGCACTCTGTGCTGTGTTCTGGGTGACAAGGTGGTGACGGGGCACAGGTTGTCAGTGATCAGAGGGGTTTTCTTATTGATGTGTGTGTAACTCAGGTCACAACAACAAAGTGCTTACACAGCTGGAGATAGAAGATATCTATGTAACCTTAATATAACCCAAATCATTACTTTTATCAGTGTAACTTGAAGAATATTAATATAACCTGAAGCACAACCTTCTATACTTATATCGCCTAAAATCATAGCTTTCACTTATGTAGCCTGAATCAGAACTTCTATACCTATAACCTCGTGCTTATAACCTGAATCATAACTTTTGATATCCATATAATCTAATATGAATAAATTCTTATACAATGTAATGGCTAGTATGTAGTTAACTGGTTGCTTATATGCAGAATAGAGAAAAAGAAGATAAAAACTTACCAGGTGTATAGCTTTAGAGATAAATAAGTGTAGTACTAATGAGAAATTGGCAAGCCAAGCCAATTAGCCACAAAACCAAGAATTTAGACCAGGTGGACTGAAGGGCATCACAACTGCGCATGCCTCAAAGACAAAGTTGAAAAGTTCAAGTGTGAAGAAGACTTTAGAAGCCTTCGTCAAAGACCCTCGAAGACCCCCGAATTGGGGAAGTGCAGTGCAAAGAATTATCTAATAACCATGAGATCGTGCTATGTAAATTAGTTCTGGTGTGTCTGTGATGATGCTGTAATGACACAGCAACATCAAGCAAAATGTTACTGTATAAATAAACCACAGCACGTGACAAAGGCGGGTGAGTTAGGAGGAGAAATCCCCCTCAATCTGCTACAATAAACAAATACCTGCTCCATAGACATCAGTCTGTGGAGATTGATTCCCAGCCCATCTTTTGGGCACCACCACCTCAGTGGTTCTGTGGTTCTGTGACCCTGTCCTTCCCTCTGCAGGTGCTGGTGCAGGTGCTGGGGCAGGGTGGGCTGGGGGACGCGGCTCTGGGGCCAGGACTGGCCAATGCTGCCCCACAGCTGCCCCACAGCTGCCCCATGCCCCTGCCCTGCCCTGCCCTGCCCTGCCCTGCTGCTCTGATGCTGCGTGCAGGGTGTCCTGGGGGACCCCGAGCCTGGGTCCTGCGTGGGGACTGGCGGCCACAGAGCAGCCAGCTGCACACCCTGAGCTCACACCGACCTGCAGCTCGGGGCTCTTGCAGCAGGACAAGGCAGCCCAGCCTTCAGCCAGCTCTGCACAGGGCTGCACCGTCCCACCGTGTCTCTCAAGGGTGCAAAGGGAGAGCGTTCATTCCCTCACGAGGGCAGGTGAGACGGGAAGGAAGCAGCTTTAGGGACCTGACCTACGCCAGGCACTGCACACAGACTAGCAAGGTGCTGTGAGGCTGCTGCGAGCCCCCTTCCCTCTCCCTGCTGCCCCACCAGCTCCCTCCCTGTGCTGACCCAGCCCAGATGAAAGGGGAGTTGCTGGCAGCTGCACACGGTGGGGCAATCACAAGTGGAACTATTAATGTGGGGGCAAGTTGGGGTCACCTAGTCAGGCCCACTTGACCCTGTAGAAGCACAGCTGCAGAGACTGGAGGACTGCAGTGTCCACCCCTGGCCATGCCCCTCACCGTGGCCAGTCCTGGCTTGTGCCTGCTTCAGTCAGAGATCAGCCCAGAGGAGGGGATTTTGGCTGGGGACACACATTGGATACTGAACTGAGGTTTTCCCTCAGCATTGTCTCACCCTGCAGTTGCCCACAGGTCTGTGCCTGTGCCAGACAGGATGATGGTGGCGAGGGCTGGGGCACCATCCCTGCCAAAATCCCCAGTGCTGGTGGAATCAGGGGGCTTGGGTGTTCATCTGGTGCCACCTGGCCAGAGCAGGACCATCCCCAAGGATTGGGGCATCCCAGGGTTTGGGCCCATTTTTCAGTCTGTGACTCTAAAAGACGACACAGAAGTTTTGGGGGTGGGGAGGAAGGGGAGCATTCACTGGCCAGCTCTCAGTGGGAATTTGCTCAGGTAGGAATTACCATCTGGAGTAGGAAGCAGGAATATGTATCAGCAGGAACTAGTGGCTGTGAGGCGTGGGCTCGGTGCGGTCTGAGGCAGGAGCTGGTCAGAGCTGGGGGTCCTGGCACTGCCTGGGGTCAGCTGTGTGGGACATGGCCACGGCCTCCAGGCAGCTGAGTGTGCCCGACGGAGACGGGCCATGGTCACATCCCACTGGGCTCCACCTTGGCTGAGAGAGCGAGTGGAGCACCGGTCTGGAATGGGCAAATAAAAGGAGGTATAATTTAATTACCTTCTGATCTGTGTTGTTTGTCCAAGTGGGCTCTGCAAAGGCAATTTGTAATTATTTCTTCACACGTGTAAGGTGTGGATTTAAGAGGTGATTTTGTTTGTCTGGAAAATATTGAACACCTTTTCTGTGTAAATATTTAACTGCTTTCTTTGTGGAAAGCAGGTTGTGAGGAGCAGGGCCAGTGGCTCCAGCTTGCTGGCCAGGGAGGTTGCAGGTGCCCAGGGGCTGCAGAAGGGAGAGCTGTTCCCTTTGGGCACCTCCTACGGCTGCAGGTGGTCGTGCTGAGGAACAACGTCCCCCGCTGCAAGGTTCGGGTGCTCTTGTGCCTGTCCTGGGGCAGCAATGTCCACTCCAGCTGCCAGGCCGGGCTGGACATCCGCAAGGGAGCCAAGCCCTTGTCCTGGGCTGCACCCCTCCCGCTCCCACACCACCCCCAGGGGTCCCAGGACACCTAAGGCCCCCCTGTCTGTGGCTTTGTTCCTCAGCCTGTTCCTTAGGCTGCTGCTGGCAATTCAGATCGCAGCTAACCCTGAGTGCAGCACGGTGCTGCCCAGCGGTGCTGGCACAGTTGAATTATTAAAAAATGGATGTAGATCTAATATCAATATCCACCCGAGACGGACAAAGACTCTCTAACTTGTTAGGGTCAGAAAGTGTGTGTTTATCCCAGCGCTGGGAAGCTGCAGGGATCGCTCCTGAATGTACAGCTCTGAGATTACAAAGCAATCCAAAGTCTATTTATCCACAAAAGTTCTAAATATTCAAAATACAAATACATATTTATAACATAGACACCTCCCATTCCCCGCTTCGTATGAAAGTTAGCTAAAAAGTCATTAAGCATGCCCAGTTTGTTCCATAAAATGGGTTGGTGGTCCGAAAAAAAGAGGAGGGGGCTGTCCTGATGAAGTAAGGCTGCTCTTCCTCACTTTGACCTTTTTGCCTCTCTGGTTTTTAACGGTACACCTGACCTTGGAAGACTCCCAGTTCCCTCCTCTATTGCTTTTGAATAAGTTGCAGGTGAAAGAATTTGTAACTGTCTAGGCCTTCTTTTGAATTTTTCCTTCTAAGATTATTAATTGCCTATTATAAGCACAGCTAAACAAATATCAGATAATCAGAGCTTATCCTTTACTTAACTTTCTGACTAATCATTAATTCCTTTAATCAACTTTAGCTAAGTTCTGCGCCTTTTCTTTATTCCAGTTAACTTCGGCAGAACTAGCTTTTATTTAACATCGCAATATTTAAGTGTTTGAAAGAAAACCCTGTGTTCCACAGTGTTCCGCTCAGTTTGATGGTGCTGCCTTGGCATTCCTGCACACAGAGGAGAGGGGATGTTCCCCCACCGAAGGAACTCCTGTGTGCAGTGAGTGAACTTGTGCCAAGCAGCCCTCGCTGCAGCCGGCAGGGGCAGGGGCTGTGGTGTGCTAGTGACGCCCTCCAGCCTTTTGCTCTGGCCTTCCTCAGCTGTTCCTGGACCATGAGTGTGCTGAGAGATGGTGGGACCTGAGGGGGCCATGTTTCTGTCCTTAAGCTCCCAGTGAGAAAATTTTTCTTTAACAGGTAAAACCGGATGGTTTGCTGGAACAGAAACATGCCTGTGGCTGTCGTGGCCGAGACTGCCAGCTCTGCTGGTCTGGCAGCTGCAGGGCTGCGTGTGCAGAGCAGCAAGGCCTAAGGGATGGCCACGTGTGGGTGCTGCAGGGCAGGGCTGACCCTCACCACCCACCACCACATCTCCTGCAAGGGCCACGGCAAATGGGGCCACTGCCAGGTGGGGCTGCACAGCAGCAGCAGCCATGGGGACAGCAGCCCTGGCATCGTCTGTGCCGGGCAGGGCATCACTGACAACACCTACTGCAGCTGCAGGCACAGCCTGCAGAGAGCCTCCTGTGTAACACGGAATCACAGAATCAGCATGGTTTAAGTGGGGAGGGACCTTGGAGACCATCCAGTTCCAACCTGGTGGAAGGTATCCCTGTCCCTGGCGGGGCATTGGCATGAGAAGACTTTTGAGGTCCCTTCTGAGCCATTTTGTGACTGTGATTCTCTGAATGTCTGCTTGGGCCATCCCAACTAAAGCTTTTTTTGTCAGTGACTAAGAACAGGATCCAGTCCTTTCAGGACTATGGGATTGCTCTCTTTGATGGAGCCAAAAGCCTGCTGCAGGAAAACCTCATTTTCCATGGGATATCCAAGAGATCCATGTTGCAGCCATTACCAAATGCAGAGGATTACATCGTCCAAAACAATGTGCTTCTCATCTTCAAGAACAGGTGAGGCTGTGAGCACCACAGATGCAGGTGTGAGCCAGAGTTACCGTTGTGTTCCTCTGTCCAGCGCTGAAGGGCTCTGTCCTCTTCCTTGCTTCCCACAGCTGCTGACCCCCGTGTGCCTGGCAAACCAACGCAGGTGATGGGCTGAGCTACTCTATGCAGCCCAGGGAGGGTGTTTCTGAGCACAGGGACTGCTGTCCTGTGACCAGCCAGCTCATCCAGGCCACTGAGGCAGCACTGCCCACAGGGGCTTTGGGTGCCAGGTCCCTCCTCCAGGGCTGTGCTCTGAAACAGGGGCTGGGTGTACAGTGGATTTTTCTATTTGGTTAGAAACTTGACCTTGACTCCTCTCTCCAGGTTGGGTAATCAAGTGAGTCTTGGTGCAGGGTGTGGGGGAGGACACAGTGACACTGTCAGACTCACACTGCTGAAAGGAAGTCAGGAGACGTGGGTCTCCAGGTTGGTAATGATGCTCCCATCTGGTCTAGAGAGCTGGAAAGTCAGGTGTGCTAAATAGAGACCACTCTGAGCACCTCAGTCCCACAGCTCCTCAATCAGGGTTCCAAACCCGGCTCCCTTTAAGCAGTTTTTGGGCAGCCCCAGTACTGACTCTCCTCCTGCAGGCTCATGCGGCGTTGCCCAGAACTTTCAGTCCCTTAGAGGTGTTGGCTGTGAAATCCGAGGAAGCAGTTTCTTTGAAAAGTGGGACATTCCATCTCAATTCTCCACGGTTTCCATCCCACCTGGGTTTGGGAACAGCCCTGGCATGGTGTTGTGTGCCTGCCCTGCTCTGCCCAGGGAGCATTTCCATGGCTGCTCTGGCACCACTGCAGTGCCCCGGGGCATGGGGGCCCCTCCATCCCAGGTGTGACCTGGCGTGGGCTCTGACCAGCCCCAGCATGGCCTCACACCGAGAGGGGGCCCTGGGGCCCAGAGTGGCGGCCAGTGCCCAATGGGCTCCAGCTCCACCAGCAGGGTGGGCAGGGGCTGCCACAGACACGGGAGTGTCTCCTGTGCCACTCTCTGACCCGGAGTGGGGGATTCTCACTGGCTTCTCTGACGGCGATTCTGCAGAGCCATGCAGGGAAGCTCAGGGATGGGGACCCTCGTCAGACCAATGTCAGCGGCACCTCACTAAAAAGAATTTCTGGGAAAACAGCTGTTTGTCTCCCTCTTCCCCACTGAGGCAGCTGCTGGGATGAAATGTGCTCCTGGCAGGACCCACGGCACACCTGGCTGAGCCTATCCTGAGCTCTGGACAAACCCCTGATCCTGGAGGCCTGCAGCACAATTTACCCGGGAATTGCTCACTTTGGAGCTGCTCTGTCAGTGACTGTCCGTGTTTGTGCTGCAAGAGTCAGGGATGGACACTGTCCTGTGTGTCTCTCCAGCAGCCAGAAACGCCCCTGTGGCAGCGGCCAGCGGTGTCTGGGCAGAATTAGGAGAACTGAGGTGATCCTCCTCCTCTGCTCAGCCTGGGGTGCCATGCCCAGCTCTGGGCTCCTCAGTTTCAGAGACACGGACACACTGGGGAGTCCAGTGGAGATGATGAAAGGACTAGAGCATCAATCCTACAAGGAACAGTGGAGGGAACCACGGCAACCACCTGGAGCAGAGAAGATTCAGGGGGACCTTGTCCATGTCTATAAAGACCTGCAGGGAAGGTGCCATGGGGCAGGCCAGAGGCCAGGAGCACACAGGGATCACAGGAGGCACCCTTTGAACCTTGGCAAACACTGCTTCACCGCGAATTTGTGGAGCTCCTGTAACCAAAGACACTCCAAAGTCACCTGGACACAGTCCTGGGCACCCAGCTCTGGTGGCCCTGCTTGAGCAGGGAGGGGACTGGACAAAGACCTCCAGAAGTCCCTTCCAGCCTCAACCTCTCCTACTGATTATTTGGAGCCTGGAATTCCTACAGCAGTAATTATTCTCTCCCCAGAACACAGGATGTTTGTGTCACTGCTAATGACACAAGGTGTGAATAGGGGGGCTTTCAGGTGTGTGAAGAGATCCCATAAATCCCAAAAGCATGTAACAAACCCAAATTACTATCTGAAGCAGCAACATCTCAGAGATGATTTCTTCTGACATTCCATGCTCTCGTTTCACACACTGGGGTTTGGAGGCAATCCTGCTTCTCACAAGCCCTCCCGACTCCTATAGCATTACAAAGTAAACACCTCCCGTGAGGCTGATCACCCAGGAGAGTGAAAATTCAGAGAAACCAGACTGAAGTATCTCTCCAAAGGACTGGGAATCCACAGCTACAGCCTCAGCTGCAGCCTCATACTCACTGCTCTCCCTGATGGTGATGCCAGCTCTGAATCACAGAACTCTCCCTCCCCCAGGCAAGGAGCCAGGACAGGGAACCTGGGAGGGGCCACAAATCAGCACCAGCCACAAAGGTGTCAGACCAGAAACAGCCAGTTCAAACTGTTCCCTTTTGCTCCAGCACAACCTCCATTTCACCCCCTGCCCCAGACAAACTGGAAAAAAAGAAAAAGGGTTTTATGATAGCTTTTTCTATATAAATAGAAAAAAAGCAGCATTTCAATGAGGTGAAACCCCCAGCCTGGGTTTCAGCAGGGTCAGGGCTGATGCTGGACTCAAACCCAGCAGATGAAGGTATCCCCATGACATCCTCAGGGAGGGGCTGTCTCCCCTCAGACCTCCTGGGCTTCTCACTTCATTTTCCTGCGCTTCCGCTGTCCCTCTGGTGCCTTCTGCATGGGCAAGGGCAGAGACAGAGTGCCCAGCTTGTGGTTCTGGTCATTCTCCAGCCCCAGCACCCCCTTGGCCTTGGACACCCTCAGCCGCAGGGCCTTGGCGATGTCCAGTATCCTGGAAAACACAGGAGAAATGCTGTCAGTGGGGCTGCTGAGCCCCTGTGCCATGACCCTGCATGGACCCACAGCCCTCTGGGAGAGGCCCAGAGGTGTCTCTGCGGTGCAGGGGTGCCATGAGGCAGCAGCTGGGAGGAGCAGGGCTGCAAGGCAGAGCCCTCCTGGCGACAGAACACTGCTGACTTTTCCAGCAGCTCCCAGCCTCCTCCATGCTTTTCCCCACAGCGTCCCAGGCACCCTGTTCCCAGCACAAACTAAACTCGGGCATCAACTGCTAAAACCAACATGGATTCCTGGAAAAGTTTAGTTCCAGAAAGAAAAACAAAAAAGGAAAAATGGATGGAAACCAACAGCAAACACTGCTCTTAAACCCACTAACACACTACTAGTGATCAAAGAACAAGAAGTGTAACTGTGGGCAAAATAAGTGATGGCATCAAAACCAATGAGGGAGCTTGAAAACCCAGTGGTGACCAAGGGCTTTGGTAGGATGCAGTAATATCTACAGTTCTGGCCAGAAAGCCTGATCCAGTGAATGCTGTGGGGCCAAGGACAGGAGCACAGCTGCAGCACAGGTGCAGCTGCCAGGTGGCTCCTGGGAAACGAAGGTCATGCACCCACAAACTGCCTATTCTTCCCTGGAAAGTGAAAGCCCTCCCCAGGTCCACAGGTGCCTCAGAGCTCTCCCAGGGTCTTTCTCTAGGAGGATGTGGGTGGGTGTGAGCAAACAGGATGGCTCACCTGCTCTCTGGGAGCTTCATGTCATTCTGCAGGACGGTGAGGTCCGTCTGGAAGTTGTTGATGTGCAAAGCCAAGACAATGACGTACGCGGTGATTTTCGCCTTCATGGATGCAGAGATTAAATTCTGGATGCTGTGTGGCAAGAAGGAGAACTCGTGAGATGTGGAGCGCAGGGGGGTTCCTAAGGGTGTGTCTGTGGCCCCCCAAGCTGACCTCTGCCCTATCTGTGCCTCCAGAGCCTCACACACCATCCCTTACCTGCCATTGTTGTAGGTCAGTGAGGTGAAATTCTTCATGAGTTTCCTGCTGATGATGTGGGGGCATTCAGGACCCATTGGATCTAGGGCAGAAAGGGGCTTTGCAGTGGAGTGAGGAACACACACTATCTTGCACTCCCCACCCACCACTGCAGCACATGTATCATCCTGACACTCATCACTGAATATCACAGAATACCCACGTGGAAAGGGACCCACCAGGATTACTGAGTCCAACCCCAAGAATCCCATTTATTGCCTCTTCCCAGGAACACACACCTAAAAGGAACCTTGGTGCTTGATTTCTAGGTCTCTTAACTTCTCAGCTCTGAGAGAATCCAAGCAGCTTTTATTTTCTTTGTAAAAGGGATCTCCCAGTTCCATACTATAGAATCTAAAATGCACACACACCTACGCCTGTATTTCTCCTGCCACAAAATACTGTTAAAGTTGAGACCACACTAACAAGTTCCTATCATCACGAAGTCCAGTCATTCCCACTTCCTCCTTAGACAAGTCCTGTGGGTGACTCCTGGGTCTCCAGCAACACAGGAGGATATTTAAAGCCAAGCTTGCCACTTCCTCCTTCCTCAGCCCTGCCAAGGACTGACAAGGACACTCAGATACACAAGTTCTAAGGAAGATGGCAAGTCTGGGAAATCTCAACCAATTTTGTGTGGTGCTGTTTCAAAAGCAGGACCCTGAGTATGGCCAAGGTCTGATCCAGGCCTCACACTCAGCTGACGAGCAAAGGATGATGAAGACATTCCCAAAAGCATGTGTTCATGAGCTGAAAAGTCTCTTACGCTTCTTCTTGATCACCTTCAGCTGACTGAACCTGATGAGGGTGTCCAGGAACCAGAGACATCGGGCTTTGTGGTCTCTACTCTTCTCATCAGTGGGCAGGAACTTCAGCTCCTCCAAAACGAAGGAGCAGTGGCTGCAGGAAACAGAGGGGGAGTTCAGCTCCCCAAAGGTCCCCTTGCTGCTGTGTACACAACCACCCCACATTCCCCAAGGCAGGTGTTGCTCTGCCTGCCCTGGACTGAATGTCCTCCCTCTGCCCCAGCGCTGGGGGACAGCAGCAGCAGCTCCTCTGCCCCCAGCCAGGCTGCAGCCATGGGCAGCAGTGTTACCTCCTCTCCTCCGCCCTCTTGGCCATCTCCTCCACGGTGACGCTGGCGAGGGCGGCTGCCGGCACCCGCAGCGCCTCGTACTCGGCAGGAGACAGGACTGGCAGGATGTCAAGGAAAAGAACAAGCTTGGGCTCTCCCTTCCAGGCAGAGCAGTTCTGTCCACACTCACTTGAGGACAAGTGGGCAGGGCAGGGGGATGGAACCTGGCCAGGAACTAAGGCCTCTAAGAGACCGTGGCAGAACCACAGCTCACTTCTGCAAGGCCGACCTCACCAACATTCCCTGTGGAATGCTGGCCACCAGGAGGCAGAGCATCCTGCTCTCCATAAGAAGATATGGGACTTGCAGGCCCCAAAACCTCCAGGCAGCATTACCTTGCTCCCAGCTCTTGCCTTGTGAGGGGCAAAGGCTGGGAGCCAGATGGCTTCACCAAGACTTTGAGGCATGAGAAACCAGAGTGGCACAGAAAAGATACTGTCCTCGAACTTGTAAACGTGCTCCGGCCTGTCAGCGTCCTCGTGGCACGGTGGGAGGAAGGCAGAGATGTTCTGCACGTCGTCCTGGGCCATGTCCTGCATCAGAGCTGGGGAGGGAAGCGGGACAGGAGTATTTGGATCATGCAAACCAAAATGCAGAGAACAGGAACACAACCTAAATCCTTCCTTTAGATTCAAGTTTGGTCAATGGGTCAACACCATTTTAGTCACAGCTGGAGTTTTAAACATTTACAACTTCTATCAAGAACCTTCTGGCCATAAAAATTTAGAAAGGCCAGTCCAGACTGGAGAAACATCTAGGAAAGAAGGGCACCTCTGCTGCAGGTGGGCAGAGCAGTTTTGGCACCTGAGTTCCAGTGGATACCCACTTGGTACAAAGCAGCTCTGAGAGCACAGTCAATATCCACCCTGGAACACAAGGAATGAAAGCTGGTGGGGTCTACAGTCAAAAGACATCTCTTGTCTTCCTGCCAATGACACTCTGAGGATCCCAGAAGCGCTCTGGAGGGCTCGTCTGCCCTCCTGCTCGGATGGCCAGAGCCAGGGCAGCCCCAGCTCTCTCCTGCCACAGTTTGGAAGCCCCCAGGGCTGGTGACACTACACTGTGCTGTGACCTGCCCCAAGGCTGCACCACTCTCTGAGGTAAGAAGGTGCCTCCTCCACAGCCATGCCACAGAGTTCAGACCAGGTCAAGGCACTGCTTTTATCCCAGTGAAGTCATATCCATGGACTCCCACAGGAGCTTCCAAAGCAGGCAGGATGGACACTGATGTCACCAGGACCTGCCCTCACTCAGGCAAGTCCCACACCAAATCCTGCAGGACCAGAAAGAAGCAGCTCCTCTACATGTACCCATTTCAGCTGTTAGAACAGCTGCTTCCCCATCACTTACTGAAAACCCCTCTTCTTCCTGCCACACTTGGCAAGGACAGACAGAAAAAGGCACTTCAGGTTGTCCTGCTTACAACCTGAGACAGAACCCTCTCACCTGTCACTCCCTTTGCATCGATAACGTTTGCTGCTGCTTTTGTCACAGCCGTGCTCACGATGTCGCTGCCCACGGCGTTCATGCGGCGAGAGCTCAGCGCTCGCTTCTGCTTGCTGGTTCCGAAGGCCTCGATGCACAGATCCATCTGCAGAGCAGAGAACCACACATTACAACACCCAAGCATCCCAGAGAACACAAAACCCACCGCTCGTTCCACAGCCACAGTCTCTAGGAAAACTCTAAACTCTTCATGTGACAAAACCTGCGGGCGCAGGGCGCGCTGGTCTGCGAGGGGCAGGAGGTCACTGGGGTGGTGATCCGGCCCAAAATAACCAGGAAAATACTCCCAAGCCAGGCAGTAACTGTGCTGCCTCCTGGACACAGGGAGAATCCTGGTCCTGCACAGGTTACCCCTCCAGGACACCAACCCTCCCAGCCTCAAGACAAGCATCCACCCCTGTCAGCTAGAAAACCACAGTGGAACATGACACGGCTTTCAGCTTTACCTTCTCCCTGTAGGATTTGTTCTGGTAATCCCTGGTGTCGTCAGGTATCACGTTATCTATAAAACAACAACAGTTATTGAGCTGGGACAGAAGCAGCCGGGACAGGAACTCCTTTAGCTCTGTGACTGATAAACTTGGAACAGCACAGCAGGATCTCCTCCACGTGACTTGGCTAATTAAAGGACACACCACATATGAGAACCTAGAACAAAAAGAGGAGCTTTTTCTACAAAGCCTATGGGTGCAATACGTGGACTGTGGCCAAACCCAGGCCCTCCTGCACAGGGTAAAAATCAGTTACCAAAAGACGTGATCTTTTGGGTTCTTATCCTGGGTTCAGTGAGAAAAAACACTCCAGCTGGGTAAAACCTGGTATTTTTTGTTTTTCAGGAATCCAGTTCCTTGACCTGAGGAGTCCCTGGCCTCCCTCAGCAGAACACACCCAGACAAGGCTGCACTTGAGCAGTGACACTCCATGAGTGACTCCCATCCTCCACAGTCCCTGCTTAACCTCCACCCTGGACTCACTGTGCTTCCCTCTCCTGCTGTCCCTCTCAGCATGCAGGAGTGAAGGAATGGCTCTTACTCCATGCCAGGGGAACAAGGCAGGAATGACAAGCACAAAGCAACTGAGCAGCTGGGATCCCCCAGCACCTCCCACCTGAGAGCAGGGGCTGCATGTTGAATATTTCGGCATTGTAGACTTCCATCTGCCCGGAGTTCTTGTCTAACACGCCAACAAAGTACCTGGGGAGAGCAGGGGCAGCTGATTAGTCAGAGGCAGAGCAGTAGAAATGACTTAAATTACGTGGTCTTCTCACATCCTGGCAGCTCTCCTGCCTTGCACATATAGTGCTATGATAAACCACAACACCTCCAAGGCATGAGCACATATAAAAACAGAAAGACTTGGTGCTCTACGTAAATGCAAAACTCTTAAAACAACAGAATTAGGTGAAGTGTAGGTGCCAGAGTTCTGCTATTGTCCTTTGCCTTTTTTTGCTGTGCCAGGACTTGATGGCCACAGCTTGAACAAGAGCCAAGTTTCCTTGTAGCTCCCACAGCTCAGGACCTGCAGAGGTGCAGGCGAGCACCACTTTAGCCCCTGGAACCACCTCTTCACCAGCGCTGGGAGGTAAGAGCAGCTAAATCTGCCCACAAACAATACTGAGTTAACACCCATACCACACACATTTGTCAAACTGCATCTATCTCTCCAAACTCGGGAGCCTTGGTGCTCTTTTCTCAGCTGCAGCATCTCAAACTGGACACTGCTCTGCCCTCCTGGTTTCACTGCTCAGACAGAACAGAGGTTGGTACTGGCATGTTCTGACAGACTCTGCAGGAGTAAAGCCAGTTCCTCGTACAGAAATAGGGAACATCTCAGCTGGAAGGGCCCCACAACAATCACCCAGACCAGCTGCCCGACCCCTTCAGGGCTGACCTACTGCTAATAAAGGCAATTTCTTCATCCCAATTCCTCAGTAACAAAGCTGTTACTCCCTCCTGCTGCCACACCAACCCACATCGTCCCCCCAGGCCTCACAAGACATGTTCAAACTGCTCTGCGATTTACACATCACAGCTTCCACAGGATGTGCACAAACAGCCAGAGCTTCCTGTCCAAATCCCCCGAGTCCCAGCACAGCCCCTGCAGAAACCCCTGAGACAGGCCCAGGGAAGGGGCCAGGAGCTCTGAGTCTGAGCAGCCCCCGTGCTCCCAGCTCCTTTCTCCATACCTGCACAGGGAGTTGCACTTCATGACCTCGCTGCCGAAGTTGTGCCCCACGTAGCAGAGCCGCTCTGTCTCCGAGACCTGGGAAGCCATGGGGAGTTACTGCAGCAGAGGGCTGCGAGTGACCTGTGCTGCCTCTGCCCTGCTCCCCCCGGAGCCACCAAGCTCTGCATCCCCAGGCATTGGAATTTAAATGCAGAGGTTGGTGATACACCAAAGCAAACTTGCACACCGCCTCACAGTGATCCCCCCTCAATGCTTCAGTTTAAAATGTGGTTTCCAGGGATTCACTGAAGCTCCATTATTGCCAAGTGCCTGCAATTCACCACCTGGAAAGGCAGAGCCAGCACCACCAGGAGTGTCTCAGCCACCCAAACGTATTTTCCATGCAATATGAGAATGTGCTGGTTTTTCTACTTTGCTGCAGAGAATTTCCCTCAAGGATTTGGGCTGAAAAGTCGTTTATTTCTTGAGTGGAGCAGCTGTAAAGATTAACAACAGCAGCAGGAAGCCCATTCTGATTGCACCCTCAGTTCCCTCTTCACTGAGGGAAGTTCACCTCCTTTGGTGTAAAATTCAGCCAAACAAAGACACCTTTGGTGAGGATTTCCCAGTGTGAACAGAACACAAAGGATTTCATGATCAAATGCACCCGACTGCTCGGGGAGCAGCTCCCTGATGGTTCAGCTTGTCCCTGTGCTGCCACCTCCACCCAGCAGTCTCTGTCAGCCACGTCAGTGCCAGAACCTCCTCTGAAACCCAGGGACATCCCAGCACTTGGAACACGTCTCCGTGGAACAGGCTGGGCTGAACTTCTGATTGTTTTTAAAAAACCTGATACAAAGCTCAGCACAGGTTTTCACAGAACCCCAGACTGGTTTGGCTCACAAGAGACTTTCAGGCCCATCCAGTGCCACCCCTGCCATGGCAGGGACACCTCCCACTGTCCCAGGCTGCTCCAAGCCCCAATGTCCAGCCTGGCCTTGGGCACTGCCAGGGATCCAGGGGCAGCCACAGCTGCTCTGGGCACCCTGTGCCAGGGCCTGCCCACCCTCCCAGGGACGAGTTTCTCGCTGCAGCTGGCGGGAGCCGCTGAGGGCACAGCCCTGAGGGCAAACCAGGGTCTAAGCCCTCCACAGCCCGCAGCAGGAACTGCTCGCAGTGGGAATTACACGCGGGAATTCCCCGGGCTGGGCCCGACTGCCGCTCCCGGTCTCCAGCGGGCCCCGCAGCCCATGGGGTGAATTAATAACATCTGTGACTTTTATCCGGCTGTGACCATTAGCTGGACCATTATCACCTCATTGCATATTATTATAATATTATCTTGCGATCCGACGACCCGAAGCCGCCGCAGGGCGGGCCCTCACCAGGATCCTGCGGTGCCTCTTCCGGGGATGCGCCGTGTCCCGGTTCCGGTACACGGTGAAGCGCAGCGAGTCGGGGCGCCGCAGCTTCCCGTTGGCGAACCGCACTGCGGGAGAGGAAGCCCGTGAGATGCGGGAGCGAGCGCGATCCCCGTGGGGGGACCGGGACCGGGACCCGCCCCACGCCCCACGCCCCACGCCCCCGGCCCGGTCCCGCTCACCGAGCGCCGCCGGCCGCTCCGCCTCGGGGTCCCCCCGGTAGCGCCAAGTGGCGGCGGCGGCCATAGCGAGGGGCTGAGTGAGGGCGGCGGCTGGCTTGCGGTTGGGACGCGCGTTCCACTGCGGATGCGGATGCGGCTCCCGATCCCGATCCCGATCCCGATCCCGCTCCTCCGCCTCTTCCGCCACCGCTTCCGGCCGTGTCAATAAGCTCAGCCCCGATTGGGCGAGGCGAGACTCCGCCGCCGCATAGAACTAACGAGGGCGCCGACTGGCTGTCAGGCGGGCCCGCGCCTCCAGCGGCCGGAAGTGACGTGCGTGGCGGCGCGCGGGGCGGGGCGGGCGGGGCCGCAGCGGCGGGAGCGGGGCCGGGGCCGAGCCCAATCCCGATCCCGATCCCAGTCCCGATCCTGATCCCTGTCCCGATCCCTGTCCCCGTCCCGAGCCCCATCCCGATCCCGATCCCTGTCGCCCCATCCCGATCCTCGCGCCGCCGTTCCCGCACGGACGCCGCAGGTGAGCGGGGCCGGGGGGCGGCGGTGAGGCGGAGGCCCGTGGCCCCCGCGGCGGGGCCGGACCAGGGTTCCCCGGTGTCCCCTTTCTGTCCCGTGTGCGGCACCGAACGGAGCCTCCGGGCGGGCCCTCGCGGTGCTGGTGCAGCGCCGGGATGCGGGTGCTGCTCTGGGGGGGACACAAATCCTGGGTGTTCCAGGAAGGGAAAACGGGGGGAAAAGGCGCTGCCTTGAGAAGAGCACCTTCCGGCAGGAGAGCCCGCGTTATCCAGCAGCCGATGAACGTTCTGGAGTTTCCAAAGGCTTTAAGTTGCTGAATTTCCCCCGTGCTGAGTGTTTGAGATGATAACCGGTGAATGATCTCTCTGTCCTGACTCCATCCAAGGACACACGGTGGTCTCTCACAGGATATCCTGGGATCTCCTGTGCAGGCTGAGGAGCTGGCCAGCAAGGACAGTGATGATTAGGAAAGGAAAGGAAAAGCAGCAAACATATCCGTGTTTGAGGAGGAACTGTCTGAATCCGCAGACTTACATTTGATCCCTCCTCAGAAGTACAGTTTTGGCCACGTGGCTTTTTATTTTAGCTGCTTTTTGGTCTTGTGTCCACTGACGCTGTGGTGTTGCTGTTGGAAAATAAACGCGAGCGCAGGAACTTCTGTGTGTGTGCCGTGGACCTGCAGCCTTTCTGCTCACCAAATCTGACACTTTGTTGTTTGTTCCATGAGGAATAGGCGAGATATCGCTGAAGGGTGCCTGTGTAGCCTTGAAATGAATAGACTGAGACTTGGACTCATGCTCTGTTCATGACAATTTAACAACAAACCACTGCAGGCTCTTGCCTTGCTGAGCAGCGCGTTGTTTTGCCAGCAGCCCCCGTGTTGCTGTGGAAGGGTTCCTGGTTGTGTGAGCAGTGTCTCAAGGAGGGCAGCAGGTTATTGCAATCAGATTCTTTCACAAACCAGGACAAAATGTTTTACCAGCGGCTGTGAGGCGACCCAGGGTGACTGGGTGTTATCCAGTTCCCAGCAGAGCTGCCTGTGAGGTGGCTGGTGCTGAGATCAGCTCTGTGGCAGAGCCTGGGTTTTTACTCCTTTTCCTTGTTCTCCAGGCTGCTGGCTTTGGTCCTGTGCCCATGTGTTACTGTTTGTCTCTCTTTCAGCTGTCACCTTTCCTCTTCAGCACCAGGTTCACTGCAGGCCAACCTCAGCCATAGAACCATACACAGATCCTCCTGTTCTGCCCCCTGCCATGGCCAGGGACACCTTCCACTGTCCCAGGTCGCTCCAAGCCCTGTCCAGCCTGGCCTTGGGCACTTCCAGGGCAGCCACAGCTTCTCTGGGCACCCTGTGCCAGGGCCTCCCCACCCTCACAGGGAAGAGTTTTTTCCGAGTATCCCATCTTCTGCTAGCCTCTTTCAGTTTGAACCCACTCCCCCTTCTGCTTCACTGCAGGCTCTCATGGGCAGGTGGGTCTTGCCCACCTTTACAGTGGATCCCTTCAGAGCTGGAAGGCCACAGTGAGGTCACCCTGAAGCCTTCTCTTCTCCAGGCTGAGCAATCCCAATTCACTCACCCCTTCCTCACCCTCTGATCGACTTGGTGGCCCATGTGGTGGTTCCTTCTGTTTTGCAGGATCATGGATTTTCCAGGACACTTTGAACAAGTTTTCCAGCAGCTCAACTACCAGCGGCTCCATGGGCAGCTGTGCGACTGCGTCATCGTGGTGGGCAACCGGCACTTCAAGGCGCACCGCTCGGTGCTGGCCGCCTGCAGTACGCACTTCCGAGCGCTCTTCACCGTGGCCGAGGGCGACCAGAGCATGAACATGATCCAGCTGGACAGCGAGGTGGTGACGGCGGAGGCCTTCGCCGCGCTCATCGACATGATGTACACGTCCACGCTGATGCTGGGGGAGAGCAACGTGATGGACGTGCTGCTGGCCGCCTCCCACCTGCACCTCAACTCGGTGGTGAAGGCCTGCAAGCACTACCTGACCACGCGGACGCTGCCGCTGTCCCCGCCCAGCGAGCGCGCCCAGGAGCAGAGCGCGCGCCTGCAGCGCTCCTTCATGCTGCAGCAGCTGGGGCTCAGCATCGTCAGCTCGGCGCTGGGCTCCTCGCAGGGCGCGGAGGAGCCGCCCGGCGCCATGGGCTCCTCCCTGCGCGGCAGCCTGGAGCAGCGCGCCGCCTTCCCCATCCGCCGCCTGCACAAGCGGAAGCAGTCCTCCGAGGAGCGCGCCCGCCAGCGCCTCCGCCCCGCCATGGACGAGCCCGTGTCCGACGTGGCCGCGGAGAGCGGGCAGCCTGTCGTCCACTCGCGTGAAGATTTCTTCTCTCCCGACTCGCTGAAGATTGTGGACAACTCCAAGGCCGACGCGGTTGCTGATAACCAGGAGGAGAACACCATCATGTTCGACCAGTCCTTTGGTGCTCAGGAGGATGCCCAAGTGCCCAGCCAGTCAGACAACACTGGGGGAAACATTTCCCAGATGTCCATGGCGTCCCAGGCCACGCAAGTGGAAACCAGCTTTGACCAGGAGACCGCTGCTGAGAAGAGCAACTTCCCATGTGAAAATCCAGAGGTCAGCCTGAATGAGAAGGAGCACATGAGGGTGGTGGTGAAGTCCGAGCCCCTGAGCTCCCCAGAGCCCCAGGATGAGGTGAGCGATGTCACCTCGCAGGCGGAGGGCAGCGAGTCTGTGGAGGTGGAGGGAGGAGTGGTGAGCGCAGAGAAGATAGAGCTGAGTCCCGAGAGCAGCGACCGCAGCTTCTCCGACCCTCAGTCCAGCACCGACAGGGTGGGAGACATCCACATCATGGAGGTGTCCAACAACCTGGAGCACAAGTCTTCTTTCAGCATTTCAAATTTTTTGAATAAAAGCCGAGGAGGTGGCTTTGGTGCCAGCCAAAACAATGACGACAACATTCCCAACACCACCAGCGACTGCAGGATGGACAGCGACGCCTCCTACCTGATGAGCCCGGAGTCGGGGCCCGCCGGTGGCCACTCATCTGCTGCCGTCTCCCACGTGGAGAACCCGTTCAGCGAGCCCACAGACTCGCACTTTGTGCGGCCCATGCAGGATGTGATGGGTCTGCCGTGCGTGCAGACCTCCGGCTACCGAGCAGCGGAGCAGTTCGGCATGGATTTCCCACGCTCAGGCCTGGGCTTGCACTCGCTGTCCCGGGCCATGATGGGCTCGGTGAGAGGTGGAGCTGGTGGCTTTCCTGGTTACCGCCGCATTGCCCCCAAAATGCCCGTGGTGACGTCTGTGCGGGGCTCACAGCTGCAGGAGAGCTCGTCCGGGTCGCAGCTGATGATGAACGGGAGCACTTCCTTCGAGGGCGGGCACCTGTCGCAGCCCGGGCCGCCCCAGCTGACCAGGGCGTCCGCCGACGTCCTGTCCAAGTGCAAGAAGGCTCTGTCGGAGCACAACGTGCTGGTGGTGGAGGGCGCGCGCAAGTACGCCTGCAAGATCTGCTGCAAGACCTTCCTGACGCTCACGGACTGCAAGAAGCACATCCGTGTGCACACGGGGGAGAAGCCCTATGCCTGCCTCAAGTGTGGCAAGCGCTTCAGCCAGTCCAGCCACCTCTACAAACACTCTAAGACCACCTGCCTGCGGTGGCAGAGCAGCAACCTGCCCAGCAGCTTGCTGTGACCTGCTGCCCGGGGCTGGAGGAGCCTCGCTGCCGGCGGGCTGGCGGACACCGGCGAGCCGTGGTGCCACACACAAAGTCTTGGCTCTGCCACTGGGGATATCTGGTACCTACCTCGCAGGGTGTCACCGCCGGGAGCTGCGCGGCGGGGATGGGGATGTGACCCCCATGGCGAAGCAGCCCCTTTGCAGGGCAGAGGGGTGACAGCATGGGGGTCTCCTGAAGCAGCACGTTCTGAGAACAAGAAACTGACGTGCGCATTTCTTTTTTTTTTTCTTCTCTAAAGCATTTTGTAACAGTGAAAGCATTTAAACAATTACTGTAACATGAGTTGCTGCATTATGTGAGGACAGCAGTGCAGACCACTTACCTTTAAAAGAGAAAAAATCAGCTTTGGCTGCACCTGTCTGACATAATGCTTTAAAATACGCTACTTATAACAATAGTTCTAGGATTATGAATGTATGTTTGGCTGTTTTGTAGTAAAGGACACTGTGTAATCAAGGTGCTTAAATTAAATCCCAGACAAGTAACTTTTGGACTGCCAGGTGTACATATAACTTTAATACAGCAAGATCTGGATGTTTGGCTGTTTTTTTTTTCCTGTAGAAACAAGTATTAAGTGGTAAGTGAAGTACTGTCTCTTGTTTGTGCTATTCCTAGCAGTATTTTAACCAGTTTGTATCTCCTATGTTACAATTCTATATACGCAGAAGTTTGAACAGAGCTTGTCTTTGTTGTTTTCAAGGAGAGGTAACTTGTGATGGCTTTTTTTGCCACGTAAGACAGTATCTTGCTGTTCCGAGTTGCCCACAGTCCATCTGGTCCCTGTTACAGTGTGAGCACGTTGAGTTCTTCTCTTATCTGCAGGCTTTACTTTCCTGCCCTGCGCCCTTAGTGACTTCCCTTCACAGCTGTGGATCTGTCCTTGGATCAAATCGCTTCTCAGGAGCAGTCCTTGTTTGCCATATTTCACAGAATCACAGAGTATGCTGAGTTGGAAAGGAGCCATGAGGATCATTGTGTCCTGCTCCTGGCCTTGCAGGGGATACCCCAACAATCCCATCCTGTTCCTGAGAGCGACGTCCAAACACTTCTTTACCTCAGGCAGGCTGGGGGTTGTGACCCTGTCCCTGGGGAGCTTGTTCAGTGCCAGGCCACCCTTCTGAGTGAAAAACCTCTTCCTGATAGTCAGCCTAAACTTCCCCTGACTCAGCTCCAGCTGTTTTCTCAAGTCCTATCACGGGCCACGAGAGTGAAGAGATGTGTACCTGCCCTTCTGCTGCTCCTCAGGAGGATGTTGGAAGACCCCAGTGAGGTCTGACCTCATTCTCCTCTTCTGCAGGCTGAGCAAACCAAGTGCCCTCAGCTGCTCCTTGTAAGGCTTCCTCTCCAGACCCCTCACCATCTTCATGGCCTCCTTTGGACATTCTCTAACGGCTTTAATGTCTTTTACCTGATTGCTCCCAGCTCCTGAGGTGAGGCTGCCCCAGTGCAGAGCAGAGTGGGACAATCCCCTCTCTCACCCAGCTGTGACACGATGGGCCCTCCTGGCTGCCAGGTCACTGCTGGCTCATGTTCTGTAAAATGTCGTTGTCAAATCCAGGCCTTCCAGCTAAACTCATGTCATAAAAGTACTTTTCCCCATACACTTAAAAAAAAGGGTGACGTTAATTTCATTTTAAAAAATGACACTGTACACGTGTAGCAGAAATTTGATGTTCTCCATGTGAGTCATGAAAATCTCTTTCATTTCCTCTTCTTTAATGCCACTCTAAGTTAACACTGCCGGCAGTCTCCTTTCTTCCGTGTCGAAGGTACACATGACCTGGTGCTCAGCATTCTTAGATTTTACAATAAAATTTCAGAGCACTTCTGCTGATGATAAATGCTGCTCAGCCAAGCAGGGGCTGGGTCAGGGCTGCAGCATGTCCTGCTCAGGTGAGGCAGAGGATTCCCTGCACCTGCCCTGTCAGCGTGTCATTTGCACCTTGACCATCTGAGGAATGCAGAAACACAGGATATGGTTGGATTAATTCCTTTAAAATGCTAATATTTTGCTATAGGGTTTAACTAATGATCATATTTCTGGCTCTTTGTTTTTTTTTTTTTTAAGCATTAAAATAACGTGGTTTTTTTAAAGCAGTGGGATATGCTGTGTTGTGCTTGAAATAATTTCAGTATTGGGGACTAACAGCATTGAGCTGCATAAACACTCTCCCAAACATCAATAAATTGCAGTATTTTGTACTTTATTATTTTCTTGTGTTGCTTTATTAAGTGACACTTTCATCTTCATTGCATTTCTAGTGTTTTGCTTTCTAGAAACAAGGCTTGGGGTTTTTTTCATTTTCTGTTTCCTGTAGCACATCCAAATTTGTTGAATTGTTACAATGTTTGGGAATAAAGCATCTCTTTGAGCAAGGAGACTAATTAGCAACTAATATCAGCATATAAACACTAAACTGGACTTTTGAACTGTTTTTATAAAAATTTTAATGTGGAATATCAGTGCAGGAGGACATCTGTCTTCTTTCAGTGAGAAAAAGTTTGTCTGGAGCATTTTTGGAAGCAGCAGCTTTAAATTCCATAAGCAATTGATGTGCAGAGGGGCAGTGGCAGGCCTGGAGCCTGCAGCTGCCTCGCGGCTTTCTGAGTCTTCCTGAATGAAGCAATAAATTCCTGGGAATAGCATAAATACATCTCTGGGACCTGAGCTGCCTGCTCTGCGTGAAGGGTGTCTCACCCCACAGCCTGGAGAGCTTATGCCACTGAATTTTGCTCGGAATTGAACTTTACAGGTGGGATCTTGCATGGAGGTATTGGGGTGTCTGTTCCAAAACCCCTGGAAATAAACCCTACGTTTTTGTGTTGCTGTGTCTGCCTGGCTTCACTGTTTGGTGCTCTTCACACCAGCCTGTACAGAAATACTTGTGATTGCAAAAGTGGTTGTGAAAACCTGACCTTGGTAGTAATGTTCTTTGTAAGAACTGACTTTTAATGAAATAATATCTACACAGCACCTGTAACATTCACGATCCATGGTCAGCGCTGCTCTCTGAATTCCTCATGGAGGATGTCGCAGGTGCAGGAGGTGCTCGTCTTGAAGGAGTTCTGAGATGAACACCTGAGTGCAGTGCTGCAGTCCCTGTGGCAGCTGCTTCACCAGCTCGTGTCTGTGTCCTGAGGTACCTGGGGGATCTGACACAGCTGCTCAGGCACGGGGCTGTGCTCAGTCACTGCCACCAGCAGGGATCTCAGCAACCCCATGGGGTTGTTCTCAGTCACTGCCACTATCAGGGATCTCAGTAACCTCTCGGAGGCTCGGTCAGCATTCCTCAGCCTCACAGTAGCTTCACCAACAGCAGGATCTTCACTGTCAACACTAAGAAGTCTTGCAGACCAGTGAGCTCCCCCACTGCACTCATGCCCTGGGTGTTCACAGCAAAGTCAATCCTGATTTCCACTGGGTCGTTCAGGAACTCCCCAGCCAGCTGGGATACCCAGAGCACACTCCCTTCCTCCCCACCACTACAGCCACAGGTCTTTCCTGCTCAGTCCAGGTTACAAACCTCCAGAACTATTTCTGACAGGTCAGCACAAGGCAATCAGCCATGCTCCTGAATCAGAACTTACTGATAAATGTGTCAGAATCCCACCCCATGATGCACGGCAACTTCCCACAGCCATTGCTGCTATCAGAGTGCTGCATTTGGCATCCAAGAAATTCCAGCAGAGCCCAGCACAAGGGACACTTGCCGTGGGACAGGAAGAGGCACACAGAGTGCGCTGGGTGAGCTGTAACTCCTGTCACAGGCATTGTGCTGTGTTCTGGCTCCCTCCCCACACCGGGAGTGTGGTGCTGCCAGCTGCTCACCCTGGGACACTTCCCTCCTGCCCACTGCAACCTCCTCGCCCCTTCCCTGGTGCTGGTGTCCCCAAAAAGCACTGGTTCCCTGTCTGTCCCCTGCCGGGGTGAAGGCATGGGCAGAAGGCACGAGGGGCTGCGGGGGGCAGTGGGACTGGTCCTGGGGCAAAGGGACAAACCCAGCTGGGCGGGGTGGGTCTGCCACTGGCACCACTGTTCAACCTGGACATGCCAGAGGGGCTCCTGTGTGGGCCCAGACACCACGGAGCGGTGTGACGGGACTGGGAGAAAAAGGAGGGAGGAGGAGGATGGCTGATGGACAGCCACAGCTCCAAAGGAACCTGAGTCCAGTTGTGCCCTTCAGCAGGTTCCCTGGCACGAGGCCTGGGAGTGCTCGGAGCTGGAAGGAGGCTGGTTTTACCAGTGAGTGACCTGCACACCACACTGTGGGGACACCTGTGGGTGGCTGGGGTGGGTGGCACTGCAGGGCTGTGAGTGCTCTGTGCAGGGCTGTCCTGTCTGCCACACAGCCACAGATGTAGGAGGGCACGTGGGGAGGGGCCGTGGCACCGCTGGGGGCAGATCCACCCCCATCCTTCAGGATGGGCCAGCTGGACCCCAGGCTCATCAAAGCTGTGGCTGCCCAAGCCCTGGAAGTGTCCAAGGCCAGGCTGGATGTGACTTGGAGCAACCTGGGAGAGTGGAAGGTGTCCCTGCCCCCGGCACGTGGGGTGGAATGAGATGATCGTTAAGATGCCTTCCAACACAACCCAACCCATGATTCTGTGATCAGTGGCACAGAGAGATGGGCTCCGGGCTCCAGGCTCCAGCCCCCATTTATGGAAGTGGGACAGTGGCTGCAGGATCCATAAGTCCCCAAAGCCCTCAAGATGTGCCCATCAGGCCTCTCCTGGCACCTGGAGGCTCGGGCCCCGCTCAGGCTCTCATCTGCACCAACACAGGTCACTGCCATCTGAGGAAAATGAGGGCAGCTGCAGCCAGAACCTACGACGGGGTAGCAGAACCTTCCAGTGAATTCCAGCTTGCCATCCACTTTGGAGCCATGCCTAGAATAGGTCATGGATACAAAAGGCAGAGCTGGAGGGTCCTGGGGAGCTGCACAAGCCTGTTTTGTGCTTTTCTTTAGACACCTCAAGCAGAGGATCATGCGGTGGAACTGATTCCATAGGACCATTTAATGTGTGGGCTGGCAGCAGTTCCTGTGGCAGCAGCAGCCTGCACGGGCAAAGCTCATGCTCCTCTCCTCCCTTCCTGGCTACAAGCCCAGGTAAGGCCCTCCTGGCCTCTCACTCTGCCCAGCAGCCAGGTTTTGAGGACAGATGCTGCTGCAGCAGCTCCTTTACGGTGGTCCCAGCATGGCAAGCACCCCCCAAACCAGGGCCAACCCCTCTCCACGGGCAGCTGGCACCCTCAGTGTGCTCACCACGCACCCTGGTCTCAAATAACACAAGCAGACACATTGGCTGCTGCTCTTTAATGGCTCCTGCCCAGGCAGGGGAGGGGGCACGGGCTGGCCCTCGACACAGCATCCACCCCTGGAGCAGGGTCAGCCCGTCACAGCTTCAGCTCATGGGGCATGGGCTCCCCTCGCAGCCCAGCCAGCAGGTTGTTGGCTGCCAGCACTGCCATGGTGCTCCTGGTGGCGTACGTGGCGCTCCCGATGTGCGGCAGGATCACTGCGGGGACAGGGAGGGACACTGCTCACCCCACTGCTCACCCCAGCAGCCTGGTCAGGGCTGCCAGAGGCACAGCATCGGTGTGGATGTTATCTGTGTACTGATAAATATGTCATATGACTGTTACAAGTAATGTATTTAATAAATACACGTGTATCAATTATGTCCTGCCTGGTCATGTTGCAGAGCTCCCAAATCCCCAAGTCCTGCAAATATTTCCAGAAAGTCTCTACTTTTACCACTCCTCACACCGTCTACTTCGAGAGCCAATGCGAACAAATAAGAAGTGAGTTTTAGCAAGAAGATAAAAGAACAGCTACAGGTTTGTAGTTCAGACATTCAGTCATGGGCAATTCCAAATTTTCATGGATGTCGCTATGGGTTCTTGGTGGAACACACTTTTCCTACTCCGGAAACCCCTGTCCCTGGAGGAAGCACATCCTGCAAGGTACCAGCCAAGCAACCTCCTTCCCAGCCATCCTTCCTCACCTGCACCATCCTCCTCCAGAGAAGACAAGTCTCAATCCTGGACCTGCCCCTCCCCACCTGCCCAGTGTCCCACCTTTGCAAGGAACTGTCCCCGGAACAGGCTGCCAGCCCAGCAGCATTCTCAACACCAAGACTCCTCCAGGCAAACTCAGCAGCCCCCTTTTAGCCAGTGGGAAACTTTTCTAGCACAATATGTGCCCAGGAGCCCACAGAACACCTGAGGTGGACAGGACCTGAGCTGAGGATTGGTTTCTCATTCATGCACCTGCTGATATTGGATCCTCTGTGAATTTCACACATCCCATGAAGAGCCATCATGAAGGTACTAAAACTGAGCTTACCTCAATGGCTTTCTGGAAAACTGAAACAGCCCCCACACTTGTTTGAGATCATGTTGATGAGTGTTCAGCCCACAGCAGCTCCCTGCATTGTACAGCAGCCCACCTAAACACAGCTGACCTGCCTGTCCTGTGCTGTGGTGCCCACTGGACACTTACCGCAGTTCTTGAGGGAGAGCAGGGGGTGGTCAGTAGGCAGAGGCTCTGGTGTTGTGACGTCCAGGCCTGCGGCTGCGATCTGGCCACTGGCCAAGGCATCGTACAGGTCCTCCTGGTTCACCACAGCTCCCCTGGCAAATGTGAGGGGTGACAGGCTAGTGTCAGTGCCGGGGTCCTGCAGGCTCCCAGGGCCACAGGGTCCCCAGGGCTGCCCAAGCAGAGGTCAGACCCTCTCTGGATGTGCCGGAACCTCCCAGCACAGGGAGCTGCTCCTGCTCCAGCTGCCCACGGTGGGGGAAGAGCTGGGTGCTCCCTGAGTAATTTATCTTGCCTTTGGCTCAATCTGAAGGGGCCTTGGGCAAACATTCCCAGCAGCTGCAGCCATGAAGGCTGTGTGTGCTGCTGCCTGGGCTCACAGCCCAGCAGATCCCCCAACACTCAGCCTGCAAGGATGGCAGCTGCTCTCCCGGGCACGGGTCTGGGCTGCCAGTACCTGCTTGTGTTGACAAACACAGAAGTCTTCTTCATCCTGCTGAAGAAGTCCTTGTTGCACATCCCCTGGGTGGCTGGCGTCAGGGCACAAGTCACCACCACAAAGTCGGACTCCTCGGCCAGCCTGGTGAGTGGGACTGAGGGAAGAAACAGAAACACCCCACTGCAGCCAACACCTTCCCTCAGCAAAACTCCAGGGGCAGCTGCAGTCCCTCCTGCCCTCCCAGCAGGACACCTTGGTACTCATCCCGTGGGGACAGCCCACAAGACCCTCTCCTCCTCCTAAGAGCAGCTGTCACATTTTGCCCTGGTTCACTTCCTTGTGGAAATGAAACTGACAGAAAATACCTAGTGTATGGACACAGGGAAGGGGAACCTTGGCAGGATCAATGCCAGCCTGCAGCTCTCACAGTGGTCTGATGAACCCCTGCACGTCCAGCCTTCGCTGGCTTGGAGGAGGCAGGGCCCTCCCTGCCACCCCCCAGTGCCTTGTGGGGCATGTCTGGGACACAACATTCCCTCCTTTGTTGCCCCCTTGCACTGCGTGCGCCCAGGAGCCCCCCAGAGCCCCCAGCTTGTGCTGTCCCTCCTCTGGCCCACCCTGCAGGTGGCAACCTGAGAGTGACACCCCCCTGGAGCCGCCCCTGCCCTGGTGCTCCGTGACTGACACCACCCCTGCCCTGGTGCCGTCCTTACCAAACTCAGCCCCAAACTCAGCAGCACTCTCCGGTTTCGGGCCACTGCCAGTGTACAGAAACTTCCTGACCCCAAATGGCTTCAGGCGCCGGGCAACTGCCTGTCCTAGGAGTGAAGGAGAAGGGTGTTGGGCTGCTGTGGCTCCACGACATGTGGGGGGATCAGTACCCAAAGCCACTGCAGGGCTGCTCCCAGCCCGGGCTGTGGGGTGGGGGTGGAGATGTTGTGCTTTGGAAAGGGGCCCATGGACACTGAACCCATGACTGCCCTTGGGAGCAAACTGGGAAGCAAGGACAGGAACGGCTGCCTGCTGGCAAAGTCCACAGGTGGATGGTGCCGAGTGTCGTGTGGACTTTGCCACTGCATTTGTTTAACTGCAGGCCCACAGGAGATACAGGCTGCTGCAGGGACTGGAGGTGGTGCAAGCACATGAACACTCGAGGCTTTAAGGATGAGGCGCCAGTACAGCTGCTGGGAGAGGCTCTGCACAGCTCCCCTTGCTGTGCTCACGGGGTTTAACCAGGGTGATCACCAGGTCACCACCTTGGCCGAGTCACAGAGTCCCAGAACAGTCTGGGTTGGAAAAGATTGCAAAGACCATCTCATTCCAACCCTCCCACCTCCAGCAGGAACACCTTCCAGCAGCCCTGGTTGAAGGTCAGGCTCCAAACCAACCCTGCCACCGCTGGAGACACAGAAAGCTGCTCTCTGAGCTGCACTTACCTATCCTGCCCAGCCCGATGATGCCCACGGTGCTGTCTGACAGGCCATATCCACACATCCACAGGGGCTTCCACGTTGTCCAGCCACCACTGGCAGAGAGAGTGGGACAGGAATAGTGTCATGGAAAGCTGTTCAGAGCCCAGCCCAGGTGCTTGCGGTGAGCTGCATGCAGCCCTGGCCCCAGCCCCTTGTCACCAGCCCATGGTAGCACAGCTCTGGGGCCACCCACGGTGGGCACTCACCTCTTCACCTGCTGCGCTGCCTCGGGCAGCCGGCGGCACACGGACAGCAGCAAGGCCACTGACAGCTCTGCGGTGGCGTCGGTCAGCACGTCGGGGGTGTACCCCACGCGGATCCCCCTGCCAGGCCAGACGGGGCTCTGGGGCAGCCTCGGGGCACGCTCCTGGCGTCTCCAGGCTGGCTGCCAGCACCCAGGTACCCAGGGACATCCTTTCGGCTCTCAGCCCTTCTGCCACACCCCTTCCCCAGGCTGTCCTTGCCTCACCCCAGCAGCCAAATGTTCCTCCAGCCCTGGCGGGGTTGGAGGAGCCCTCCAGCCGTGATATGGCAGTAGAGGGGTGCAGGTAGCTGGCCCTGTCCAGCCCCGTGCTCTGTGAAAGGGAGACCTGCCCAAAGGGACCAGCGGGATGTGGGGTGTGCTGGGGAAGGGGTGCAGAAGTCGGGGGACAGTGTAGGGGGGTGCAGAGCTTGGGGGAGGGTACAAACATGGGGGGGTCAGAGCAGGGGGAAGGTTGGAGCAGGACGTGTCGGAGGTGGCGGGGGACAGAGCAGGGGAGGAGAGGGGCAGCGTTACCGCTTCTTGATCTCGTCCAGGGCGAGGTGGTCGAAGCCCACGGACAAAGTGCTGATGACCTTCAGGCTGGGCCCTGCAAGACACGATGGGCGCTGCCTCGCCTGTCCCGGGGGCCTGGGGCAGGGGGCTGGGGAAGGAGGGAGTCCCGCACGCACCGGCCGCGTCCAGCACCTCGCGGTCGATGCGGTCGGAGAGGAGGCAGAGCAGCCCGCGGGTCCCCGCCACGCCCGCCAGCAGCTCGGCCCGGGGCACTGGCTCCTCCGAGTCCCACTGCTGCACGCGGCACCTGCGGCGGCACCGCGCCGTCACCGACCCGCACCGGCACTGGCACTGGGATGGGCACCGGGACCGGGACCCGCACCGGAACCCGCACCAGCAGCGGCACCGGGACCCGAACCGGCACTGTTACCGATCGGCACCGGCACCGGCCCCGCAGCGGCCCCGCGCTTACCCGCTCGCCTGCGAGAGCACCCGCAGCCCCTCGGCCGGGATCCGCCGCGTCACGAACACCGACATGGCCGCTGCCAGCGCCGGGCACGGCTCCCCACAGCGCCCGGGACAGCCGGGACAGACCGGGACCGACCGGGGCAGACCGAAACAGACCGGAACAGCCCGGCACAGCCCGCCCCCCGCGCCGCGCCGCGCAGCCCCGCCCCGGCCCCCGGCCCGCTCCGCCCCGGCCCCGCGGCGTCGGGCACGGACGTGGGGACGGACGTGGGCAAGAAATGGAGGCTCAGGGGGGACCTTGTAGCTCTGCACAAGTCCCTGACAGGAGGGGGCAGCCGGGGGGGGTCGGGCTCTGCTCCCAGGGAACAGGGACAGGAGGAGAGGGAACGGCCTCAGCCTGGGCCAGGGGAGGCTCAGCTTGGACTCCAGGAGGAATTTCCTCATGGAAAGGGTGCTCAGGCCTTGGTAGGGGCTGCCCGGGGAGGTTTGGAGTCCCCATCCCTGGAGGTGCCCAAGGAAGGGCTGGAGGTGACACTCAGAGCTCTGGGCTGGGGACAGGGTGCGTCTCGGTGGTGTCAGAGTTCTTTTCCAGCCGAAGGGATGCAGAGCTGTGCTGTGCACACACATCCCTGTACACACATCCCTGCACACACATTCCTGCACACACATCCCTGCCCGCACTCCACGGACACGTCTGTGTGCTGTACAGACAGCTGCACACACACAAGTACACACCTGCACATACAGGTGGGTACATTATTACACACACACACCTCGGGCGCTGTTTTGCCGTGAATTCCCCCCCGGAGCCTCTGGCGGCGGCTTTGGGGCATCCCAGAGGCTACAGACGGGTCAATTGCCGCCTCTCACTACGCTGGACAGACTCTGCTCATTAATTAACCCAGATTTAAATTGTCTGGAGACCTGGTCCGAACACGTTCTGTGACTGCAGGTACAGGGCAGGGGAACCCAAGGGAACCGTGAACTCCGTAGTTAACACAGCTGTGTTGCCTCTTGGAATGAGCACGGAGGCAGACAGGTAAAGACAACACATTTGTGGGCAGAGGGAACGTGGAGTTGGAAGTATATATACCAGAATATTGCTCCATGTGGGATTTGTTCTGCTGATCCAGGTGGGATTTCCCTTTATCATGATGCACCATCAGCAGGCTGTCAGATTATGCCAGCAGAATTGGTTTTATTTTAAAATAATTGCTTGAAAGTTTATTTTATGCTCCTGAGCTGGGTGTCATCCGAGCCGACACCTTATCTCCCTCCCTGATCAGGTAGGGATTAGTGTCGGGAGTACCTGCTCTTCACTGTGACACCTCCAGGCTCACCCTGCTGGGGTTTCCCAATTCCCGCTTCCCAGTCCCAGTGGATGTGGGGCAGTCACTCCTTCAGACACTTCGGCAACCTCCAACCTCTGGGCCAGTGCCCCCAGTGGCACCAGGGAGATGGAGACCCCCAGAGAGGGTTTATTTACAAAACAAAGCGCACAATTCTGGCCACAACGTGGTTTTGTCAGTTAAAAGCGCCTGTAAACCATCCCCTTCACTGTGGCTTCAGCCCCCAACCCTCCTTGGTCCCTCCGAAGGCGAGGTCGTGGTGCTGTGCTCCTGCACTGCATCTCTCAGGGGCCCTTGGCAACAGAGCCACAGGGGCCCCCTGGCTCTGGACAACCACCCCTTTTTTCCATTTTGGTGTTTTCTGGATAAAACTCAGTGTGCCGGTTTGTCGAAAATCTAGCAATATATCCTCTGGGAGAAAGTCAGGTTACAACCACCCTTCCCCCCACCAGGTTCGGGAAAAAAAATTCCTCGAAGGAAAGTGAAAGAGATAAAGCCTATTTATTAGCAAACACAGAGGAAAAGGATAGTAATGCTAAATAGTAAAACCCCTCACTATAACGAGAAAACCTGGGAAGAAATTAGAGTACTCTTGTAGGTGTGGTCCCTCCTTCTCGGAGCTGGTGTGGGGGGTGGCCTTAGGCCCCCTCTGGGCCTGAAGAAAAGTTCTCCTGATGTGTTCTGATGTTATTGAAACAGTCCAGAAGAGAAAAAAAAGGAAAAAACCCACCAAAGTCCCAGGAAACACGCCGGAGAAAAGGGAAGGAAAAAAACCGAAGAGCTGGCTGCAGGAAACAGGCAGGGTGCTCCCTCCGTGCTACCGCTGCCGGGGAGAGCACAGAGGAGTCCCTATCTCGGTGACCTTGGGAACTACTTTGAAGAGTTTGTGTTTTGGTTTTGTTTTTTTTTTCTCTAAAGCTCATTTTAAAGGCATAGAAAAAGGCACAAAATTGATTTTTTGGCATAGAGCTCTGATAGGGGACATACATCATAGGGTCACCCCAAGACACCCACATACGTATGTAAATGCCTAATTCCATTTGCACCCTGTGATTTGTTCCAGGCAGACCTGACCGTCCCAGTCCCCGGAAACTGAAACCCTTCCAAAGAGAGCTGGAAGGGAGAGAGAGGAATGGGTGATGAGACACTCAGTACCCTCCCACAGCTCTCCAGCACCCAGGTGTGGCTGCCACACCTCCACACTCCTGTATCCCCCTCTTGCTGCCAAGTGGGAAGGACACTGGCAGTGTTGGGAATGCCACCCTCTCTGGTACAGCTGGAGTTTGACTGATGTCAGGGTGGGACAGAAAAAAACACCAGCTTTCCCTCTAGGAAGGGGAACAACAGCCACCTCTGGCAGAGATGGCAGCTCTCCAGAGGACGTGGCAGTGTGGAGGTGTGGCAGCCCCTTGCAAAACGCCAGAGAATGACTTGGTCTCTGCCCAGCCATCCCATCCCATCCCATCCCATCCCATCCCATCCCATCCCATCCCATCCCATCCCATCCCATCCCATCCCATCCCATCCCATCCCATCCCATCCCATCCCATCCCGTCCCGTCCCGTCCCATCCCGTCCCGTCCCGTCCCGTCCCGTCCCGTCCCGTCCCCGTCCGGTCCCGTCCCCATCCCGTCCCATGCTATCGCACCCTGTCCCACCCACCCTGGGTATTGAGGAGGAGCTGTGGCTCTCTGGAGAGTGCAGTGATTTAGGCTGATTTCCTGGGGTTCTCTGCAGACTGGATGGGAGAAGCCCTGAGGAGTGGTGATGGGACCAAATGCGGCCGGACCCACGCCCCCAGTGTCATCCCCTTCCCAGAGCCCGTTTGCTGGGATCCACCTGGTTAATCGATACTCTGCCCGGGGGCAGGACTGCGCTCCCGTTCTAGGACGGACTGTGTGCTCCCAGGGAGCTTCCAGTGTGCCAGCCGTGGCGCTGGGGAGGGGGAGTTGGGGACCAGCAGGGCCGTGCCCTGGCTCCGTGTGCCCCTCAGCCCAGCCAGGGGGTCCGTGCTGGGGTTCCCCCCAGCGCTCCTCAGCCATCCCCCCATGCCGCGTGGCAGGGCCGGGATGTGCCGCTGCTCCCTCCAGCACCTCTCTCCTCTTCATCACCCAGGTACGGGTGCCCGTGTCCCTCCTCCCTGCCTGCTCCCAAATCGGGCTCCAGGCGCTGTGAGAGGGCTGGGCAAGGGTGTGTGGCCCCTGCCTGGGTTTATCCCTGACAAAACCAGGCAGTCTTTGGCTGGAAGGGGCCACTCTGGGCTGGAAGCAGCCAGCCCGGCAGCCCCACAGTGCATCCCCAGCAGTGTGGGACTTCGCCCATCAGCCTTGCCACTGCCTCACCGTCGCTGGCTGTCCTGGCCTGAGCTGATTCCCTGGCGGACCTTCCTTCCTTCCTTCCTTCCTTCCTTCCTTCCTTCCTTCCTTCCTTCCTTCCTTCCTTCCTTCCTTCCTTCCTTCCTTCCTTCCTTCCTTCCTTCTTCCTTCCTTCCTTCCTTCCTTCCTTCCTTCCTTCCTTCCTTCCTTCCTTCCTTTCCTTCCTTCCTTCCTTCCTTCCTTCCTTCCTTCCTTTCCTTCCTTCCTTCTTCCTTTCCTTCCTTCCTTCCTTCCTTCCTTCCTTCCTTCCTTCCTTCCTTCCTTCCTTCCTTCCTTCCTTCCTTCCTTCCTTCCTTCCTTTTCCTTTTCTCCTTCCTTCCTTCCTTCCTTCCCCTTCCTTCCTTCCTTCCTTCCACTTCCTTCCTTCCTTCCTTCCTTCCTTCCTTCCTTCCTTCCTTCCTTCCCTTCCTTCCTTCTTCTTCTCCTTCCTTCCCTTCCTTCCTTCCTTCCTTCTTCCTTCCTTCCTTCCTTTCCTTCCTTCCTTCCTTCCTTCCCCCTTTCCTTCCTTCCTTCCTTCCTTCCTTCCTTCCTCCTTCTTCCTTCCTTCCTTCCTTCCTTCCTTCCCTTCCTTCCTTCCTTCCCTTCCTTCCTTCTTTCCTTCCTTCCCTTCCCCCTTCCTTCCTTCTTCTTCCTCCTTCCTTTCCTCCTTCCTTCCTTCCTTCCTTCCTTCCTTCTTCCTTCCTTCCTTCCTTCCCTTCCTTCCTTCCTTCCTTCCTTCCTTCCTTCCTTCCTTCCTTCCTTCCTTCCTTCCTTCCTTCCTTTCCTTTCCTCCTTCCTTCCTTCCTTCCTTCTCCCTTCCTCCCTCCCTCCCTCCCTCCCTCCCTCCTTCCCTCCTTCCCTTCCTTCCGTCCCCGTGAGGCTGGGAGAGCCCCAGTGCCAGGCTGGCCCCAGTGCTGTGCCACAGGGCCCCGCCAGTTCCTTGGGCAGAGGGACTGGAGCAGCACCTGGGGGACACCGCCCACCCAGCTGGGGCCCCAAACCACAGCGGCCTGGCTTTTCCCACCCCATCCTCCTGGAGCGTCCTTCTTGCTGCTGTGCCCACATCCCTGTGTCCGTGCTGTGCCCGTGTCCCCTGTCCCCCTTGCTGTGCCCACATCCCCAGCGTGCCTGTGCTCCCATGTCCCTGCTCTGCCCTGTCCCCATGGGCCTCGCTCGGCATCCAGCAGCCAGCTGAAATCCCACCTTCACTGCAGGGCCCCAGTGTGCTTGGGCTGTCAGGCTGCTGCCACAAGGTTAGATTTAAAGCAGGTGCAGAGGTATCCTGTAGGCAGGACAAACATATTGTTCCCATTAGGGATGTCAACCACACTGGTTTCTTTAATCCTCCTTAAGGGATAGCTGGGATTTTGTATTTGGGAGCAACTGAAATGATGCTGTTCTAAGGAGTGATATTTTCATTCTCTCCTAAAAGGGGCCTTTAAAAGAAGGGTCAAAGCTCTGCCTGGAGTGAATTCACAGTGGCCATGTATCAACCTTATTGCCCCGTGCAGCCTGTGGGATGAGAGCTTGTCTGGGACAACTGGTGAATCCTATAAATGGGAATAAACCCAATTGCCAAAACATTACTTCCTCTTTTTAATGCTCTCAGTGAAAGCACAGCAGTGTGCTTGGGGCAGTACCTGTGGCGGGGCAAGGGGGAGAGGGACAAGGCACAGCGGAGGAAAGCAGGATGAGGATAACCACAGAGTATTTAGACAAAATGCAGAAAAAAGGCAGGCAGGTGGCATGAATATTAGTGCATGAAAATGACTAGCACTCTGAGAATTTCCCAGTGTACTTCTGACTGGTTTGGGCTTGCTTTTATAATTAATTTATGGAAAGCACTTAAATTGGGAATAAACACAATCTCACAAATCCCTCCTAATCTCTGCCTGTATTTTTGAAATGATACCCTGAAGGTATAGTTCCTCACAATGATTAAACTGCTTTTCTTTTAAGAATTAAAAGGGACCTTTTCCTGTGGTCATGTGCTGTGTGAGCAGCCAGGCCCACACTCTGATCTGCTCTAGATGCAATATACTTTTGGAAGTGCCCGGGTAGGGCATTTCCCCATTGGACTGCTGGATGCCAAATCTGCCAATATTTCCATTTTGGATTCATGTATTTTAATGCAAAATATGACCCAGTGTGTTGTCAGCCTATGACTCAGAAGCACTCGGCTATTAGCATAAATTTAGAAAGCTCCTTGAAAATGAAAAGAAATGTATTTAATTAAGTGGCTGCTTTTCCCTGTTGGTGGAAGCCAAGCTCTCTCAGTGGGTGGGATGTGCAGAAGGTGCTCGGGGTGGTGCAGCATGAGCGGGGGCCTCCGGGGTGCCCTGGTGGATTTGGGTCTCGGGGTGCAGGCAGAGGCAGCTTGGAGCAGCTCTGAGCATGAGGAGAAGCCTGGGGAGATGCAGTTGTGCCCCGTGGCTGCCCCACCTGGGCTCCAGGTGCCAGTGAGCTGCTTGGGCCCTGTGTCCCTCTGCAGAAGGAAGAGCAGTGAGGGGCGGAGCAGCACGGCGTGAGATGCTGCCCACTGTCTCCAGCGGGATATGGGTCCCCAGGGTGCTCATGGCTGTGGGGTTGTGCCTGGAAAGGGTCCAGGAGCGACAACATGAAGTTTATTACATGGCTTATAGTGCTTCAACATGGAAATCCAGGTGAGAATTACCCAGGGCACACCCTTTGGTTTGGCCTGTGCAGCTCAGTCGTGCAGAGAAGTTTTTTCCAGCAGCCTCTCCATGTAACAAGTAATGGAAGAACACTGCAGTGCTGGGGAACTCCTTCCCCCTCACAGACTTGGGGGCATGGGAGGACTGCCCATCTGCAGCCTGGCCTGCATGTCCTGGATTCTGCAGGCTGATGGGTGTGCTCCCAGAGCTCCAGGAAGGACCTGGGACACGGACATGTGGGTGCCAGGAGAAGAGGCTGGCAGGGGATGATGCTGTGGTGCCAGCTGCCACCAAAGGCATGTGCCTGGGACCTCTGACTGCCTGGGGGTGGCCAACAGCCTGGCCAGGAGGGCAAGGTTTGGCAGTGCCACCCCCGTTGTGTCCCTGTGCCAGTGCTGGGCAGAGACCTTGTGGTGCTGCTCTCCACTGCAATCCCTGCACATCCCTCAGGGTGCAGCTCCAGCTTGCCAGAGTGGGTCTAGAAGCTGGGTTGGTTTTTGCAAATTCTGTATAATTTATACATATATAATGTAATACAATATATATTACATATGTACTATCTATTTTATGGGGTCATTTATTTCTCTCCTGCTGCAGCAGTTTGTTCCATCACAACTTTCCCAGGGTTCTGCATGCTTTTTTTGCTCAGCATTTCCCTCCTACACACAGGAGTGATAGGTTTTAACACAGCTCTTCTGTTCTTTAGGGAAAAAGAGAGAGAATGTGAAAGACTGAATGGGATCTTTATTTTCAAAATAATGCTGCAGTAATTAAAATGCTTGGAAAGGTGTTCTGTTCCCAGAAGTAATAAATAGTTTTGACTGTTTTGCCCCATTAATTGCACATTAGTTAAATACGTGTATTTTATAACATGCGTATTCACCCACCTGCTTGCTCTGAAAGTTAAATGCATGTTTGAATATGCATTATACCCTTTAATGCACAGTAATTATTTGGTGCATTATTATAGATTCTTCCTGAGCCACCCCTTCCCAGGGAGGAGGTTTTTGTGTCGGCTCCAGGGGGTGCTTGGTGCCAGGTCTGGGGGTCACGGGACCAGGCAGCCTCTCTTCTCTGGGGACACCATGTGCACACAGGGGAACTGACACTGCCAGCTGGGCAAGGTCCAGGGAGGTCACTCAGATTTCTTTTTCCCCTGCAGATCCCAGCTGAAGAGGCCCAGTTTCAGCTGTCCATAGTCAGTGCAGGCTCCAGACTCTGTGACCAAATGGTCAGCTCCTGCCAGCCTTCACTGGGCTGTGTTCTCAAACTTTTTAGGAAACTGCTTGCATTGTCTCAGATGTAAAACCTGAAGCCTGTCCAGTGGAGGGGAGGAGACCACCAGTGTTTGGGGCAGAACCATGAGGGTTTGGGGCAGGCCAGGCCAGGCCATTCCTCTGGTGGCTGTAACATCCTAGGATCACCTGGTTCTGCCCTGGGACTGTGGCACATGACAGTGAGGGATCAGCGGAGTCTCCAGCCCTCAGGGAGAGTGGGAACAGACTTTGTCAGGTCTCTTGATGACTGAGGGACATCCAGAGTGTCTGAAAGCTCACAAGCAATGATGAGAACACCCAGTAAATCTGATCTCCCTGATCTCCCTCCCCTGCCTGTGGAAAACAGCCAGCAGCTCCCACTAGCTAAACTGGTGCTGGGTTAAATATGAAATAACAACCTGGCACAGGGCATCATGGCCCCAAGCAGACATTTTTCTGCCTCATCCCTTCCTCCTGCTGCTGCTCCCAGCTGCTTCTGGAGCTCCACCAGCCCCCAGGATGGTCCCTGTGGGCATCACATGCCCTTGAGAGCAGTGTTGAACTCCCCACAGAAGCAGGCCACGGCACACAGCACTGGTGTCCAGAGCTGGGGCAAACCCAGAGCAGAGCCGGGAAAGGGATCCACATCCCTTGCCTGGCACGGTCCCAAAACAGAGGAGGTTCCAGCCCTATGTGTGGGGCCTTCCAGCAGAACCACATCTCTGCGGGTGTCTCTCTCAGGTGGGTCTGTGAGTGGGAGGGAGGGCATGGCGCTGCTCCCGGCCGGCTGCCACTGAGCAGCGCCACGGCCGTGCCCTGTCCCCAGGAGCCACGGCTGGTGGCCGTGTTGCCAGCGATAGGTCCAGCTGCAGCTTCTGAGGAACAATGCGCTCCTACTGTATGGTACCAGATTGTACATCAAAACTATTATTTCCAACATCTCTGGCTTAATTGTAAAACTATAATACAAATGACATTGGGGGTTTGCTGGAGTTAAATTTTAATAGCAAGCCAGCGCCCTTTTAATGACATTTTATACATTTAAATTGGGCATGATCCCTTTGGGAACAGTAATTTTATTCATGGAGATTATGTCTAATTTGAATATAAAAACACCACTAAAAAGATATTGGATTTGCTATTTTTCACTTGCCGGAGCTCCGGAGTCCAATCTTCCCAACTGACTGGGCTTTGGCGGATTGAAAGAGCCCTACAATCCCCCACCCCAACTTCCTTGCAGGAAAGTGCAGTACAGAGATCCGTGTGAGTCCAGGCACCCCTAGTGCCGGCCTGGGCTGGCCTCAGCAGGCTCTGAGCTCTGCCTTGCCCGGGCTGTGCAGGGATGAGGCCATGGTAAAAAGAGTCCTGGGTTCTGCTCCAGGCCCTGCACAGATCCTGCTGCAGCTGCGCTGGAGCCTCTACAGACGGCAGCTGCCTCCACCATTGTTCCTCTTGCTTGTTTTGGAGCCGGCCAGAGCCTCCCAATTCCAGCGCCAAGCTTACGTGGCTCCTGTCAGATTGGCAGGTGCCTTGGCTGGGGTGGTGCTTTCCTCCCTCGAGGGCAGGAAGGGCTCTGGCTGACGCTGAACTTTGGCAGCAGCAGCCCCACTCGTTCTTTCCAGCGACAGCAGAGTTAGAGATTGGCAGCTGACAGGCACAGCTCTGCAGGGACTGTCACCAGCCCGCACTCAGCCCCGGCTGCACATAAGGGACCCTCAGTGGCTGGTGCTGCTTTGGAGAGCAGGGAACACTGGCACACAACAGCCAGAGCCGAGAGATGTCCGCGGACCCCGGGGCAGCTCCTGCCGAGGCCGGGCTCCTTGCCGGGGAGGATGCTGAGCAGAGGTGTCATCCTGCTGGGCAGGACCCTCGAGTCTGCTCTTGGGGTGGCCGGCAGGAGCCGAGGCCGATTCCAGCTGTCGTGGCTGCCCCTTGCTGTGCCCCCTGTGCGTGGGGCTGCCGGGGGAGGAGAGAGGCGCTGGGCTGAGGTCTGCTTCTGAAACCGGCTCGTTTCCACCCAGACATCGGGACAGCGCCGCAGGCGTGGCAAAACCTCCTGGCTCCTCAGGGGAGCATGCGGAGAGAGCCGCCCGCTGTCGGGGAGGCAGGAGGGCAGCGGGTCCCCGCAGGAGCGGCTCCCGCAGCCGGCCCTGGCCGCCCGCCCGAGCCCCGGCACCGCGGGGCCGATAACGGCGCTGGCGCCGACGGGCGCGCACAAAGCGGCAGCCTCATCTCCGAGACGGCATAAACTGTTTGGCCTTTGGACAAGATTATTTCTGTTCTGAACACGATTGTTATCACTTAATTGAAAATAATTATCCAATGCAAATTGGCTTCAAGTTGGCAGCTGAGTTGAGGGGATGGCGCGTTTCCAAGCTGTCCCGAGGAGAGCCGAGTGCGGAGGGAGGGCGAGAGGCTGGGACTGTCCGCAGGGCTGAAGGGAGGACACTGCAGGCTCAGATGTCTCCTTTGCAACACCTGCACCCCTCAAGTAAAACGGCGGGGGCCGTCCTGCTCCCAGTGCTTTCATAGACTGGGACCCTCTTGTTTGCCTTCCCAAAGCAGCCACCGAGCAGCACTGGGAGTGTAGGTGCTGGAACAGGCTGCTTAGGAGAGCTCTGCTCAGACGTGACGGTGTTCGCAAGGCTCTGCCCTCCTGGGGCTGTCTGCACCTCGGATCCCATCACATGAAGGATGCAGCTCTCCTCCTGCTGTGCACTGGAAGAGCTGCTGTGTGCCCACATAAAGGAGGAGGCTGGTGCCATAGCGGGGCTGAGAGCCCAGCAGGAACAGTTCCCTGGAGCTCTGACCCGACCAGGCACTGAAGCCTCGGCTGGGCTTGTTCCTCTTCCGCTGGACCTACTCTGGCCACACGCAACCAGCCCATCACTCCCAACGTCACCTGCAACTGTGTGCTCTTGCCAGTCAATGAAGGAGAACGTGTCTGTGAAACTTCTACCATCCCAAACCCCTTGGTGCCTGCTAAACCTTCCCCTTCTGAGTGTGGCCACCCTGCTGCAGGCTCCATGAGCCGTGGTCAGCCCGAGCAGCTCCTGCCGGGCGGCTCCCTGCGGCCGCTCTGCCCATGGCGCTGTCTCGGCTCCCTTTTCCTTGTTTTCTGCCTGAATGGATTCGGATTAGACAAGACCTTCCCAAATGCACACAATGCCCCTGCCAGTGCACAAATACACCAGAGACCACCAGGTTTCCACAACACTGTTTTCTATGATTTGACCAGACTGGTACAAGGTTAATTAAAAAAAAAAAAACAACCCCAATGTTTAAATGCAGTTTCATCAGAAGTGCAAAATGCCTCTGCAAGAATTTCTGCCAGGACTTTTCAAACCCCGCAAAGCACAATTAGACACAGTCAAATATTGCCCTGGTTAAAGACTATTAATTTTCCTTACATTTGTCATGAATTAATTTTTTCCGGCTGTATCAACAGTGTTTCCTTTATAAATACAACTGGCTCCTTTACATTTAAAAATTAAATTTGCTCTGATAATGAACTGAGGTGCTAATAATCATTTTGCAATGCAAAAAAAGTGCAATTACTGGCTGCTGTGCCACGTGGTGCCACGGTCGGCTGTCACTGACCCTGCTCTGCCACTGTCACCCGCAGTCCCATCGAGAAGGTGCAGCCTGGGAATGCCCATCCTTGCTGGGTGCTCATTTGTCAGTGTCCACCTGCTCAGAGAAACTGAACCTCAGGTTTGCTTGGTGCCGTTGAGTAGCTGCTCAGTGACACCTGGGGTGAAACAAGGTCTGCCAGTGAGACCGAGGCCACCCTGAGGCACACGGGTCTGTGTGGTCACTGTGGACTGCTGGTGTTGGGTACAGCATGGCCCTGTACACACATAGTTAAGTGATGGTCCCTGCACATTGTACAGCAGTTGGACAGGGAGATTGATGTTTTGAGACAGACTTTAGGGAAAGGAACACTTCAATGAGGAGCCAGACCTGTGCAATGCCACAAAGACACATCCAGTTCCCTCCCACAGGTGTGCCATGGACACAGACACCTCAAATCACAGCACTCCTTCCTTCCTCAACCTCTCTGTGTAGTGGCTGCAACAAATGATGGACCCAATATTCCCTTCTCCCCTCTTCACTCCTGGGACACCTGCCCCCATTACCCAACAAGACTCTGACCTGCTGATCCATCCATCTTGTCTCCTCTGCAGTGCTGGGTCTGAGCTGTGGTCCTTTATTTATTCACGCAATGTAGGTTTCCTCATGCTGCCTCACCAGTGCACATCAACTGTGACCTCAAGACACCGTCCTCTCCTGGGACGAGCATGTTTTCCAGTCCCAGGCATCTCTGGAGTAAGGACTGACAGTTCTTTAAAGGAGGGGGGAAAGCAGGCGGGAGGAGTGACAGGCTGAAGTACATTGTGGTTTAATAGGATAAAGCAGAGCTCGATGGAAGCAGCTCAGTCCCCTAGTTGCCAGGCCTGGTGCAGGATTCTAACACAGCACTGCCCTTTCACAGCACCTGATGTGCTGATATTGATGGTGCTGGAAAATCCACCCCTTTTTGCCACTTTCCTCATCCCCTCCTCCTCACTGACTGTGAACAGTCTCCTGCTGCTTTATTCTCATGCTGAACTCTCTAAGATCCATCAGACAGAAGCCTCACAGGGAGTGCTGGGTGGCACTGGTTACTGGTGACACCTGGTGCCAGACAGAGCTGCAGGCACCAGTTTCTGTCGCACCTGATTTACCCAGGTGCTTTCCAGCAACAAACCAGCCTTGCCCATATCCCTCCTTCCTCACTGGTGGCATTATCCAGACCTGCCAGTTCTCTCCTGAATGCCCTGGTGGGTACAGATTTCTGCAAAGCTTGACACTGGTCAGTGCTGGAGCTGACGTTGTTACCTGCCAGGACCCAAACACTCCCGTGGTTCATGCCCCAGGTTGGATGTGCTGCTGCAGGATCTTGTTTCTTTTCCCACAATGGCAACGCTGGGTGGCACTGGTTACTGGTGACTGCTCTATTGCCCAGAAATTAATTTTGTGCCTTTTCTGTGCCTTTAAACTGAGCCTGAGGGGAGAGAGAAAAACCGGCGAACAACAACAAAACAAGGATATTTTTCAATCAAGCAAGAAATGAAGTTAAGCAAAACTTAATTTTTGTTGGACATACTGAAGCAAAGCTGGACATTAGGTTCCCAAATACTATGCAAGTGTATCTCTACCTCAAATATCTTTGAAACAGGATGACAGGGTCACCAGAACATCTGTGTTCTCACTGTTGAATTTGCCAAACAGAAACCCGATGAATTTAGGGACTACTGGCTTGGGATAACAGTGGCATAATGAGAGTCCTCCATTTTTTCTTGGGTGCCCATTTCCCTTTCCAGATACCCTTGCAGGGTACAAATAGTACCTAATTTTAACACAGGGCTGCTGCTTGAGGAAAGGACTTGCACTTCAGTGACCCTGTGCTGTTACCATCAGCTGCTCTCTAAGGAGTGGTACAGTAGAGAGCAGCAGGGTATAGATAATTTCCTTTTGAAAACAGTAGAGTATAGATACCTTACTTTTTTCCTTTACTCTTGCCACAGGTGATGTACTTACAGCTCAGGACAGAGAACATGATGCTTGGATGCATTCCAATTATGTTTGGAATGCAAGGAAATGAGGAACAAACCCATTTTTTTCATATTTCTCATGTAAAGTTTTATTTGTGTTAGTCCTTTGATAAAGCATTTTATTCTTACAAACCTTAAAACAACATGCTGAATTCCAGTGTACAAAAATAACTGTCTTAAAAAAAAAATTAAATTTTAGCACAGTGTGACTGGAACCAAGTATGTTCTTCATACTCTGCTCTTTTTTCTCCAGAAACAGCTTCCACATCAAAAGGAACATGGACATATTTAGTGTGAGACGTAAACTCTGTTCCATGCCCACCTGCTCACTCCTGCTCTGCTGACCTGCTGGCAAGGACCAGGAGGATGGAGCACTGAAAGCAGAGCCCTGAGGGCAGTGGATCAATGGTGCCGCACTGGAGAGTGAGGTGGGCGACTGCTTCTTCCCAGAGCATAAAGCAAAGACTTGGCTGCCCCTTCCAGGGGGGAGGGAAGTGCCCTTCTGTGCTCTGGAGAGGACCAGTGGCTGAGGGATGTGCTTTACACCCGTGATCCCGCTCTCCACCCCGACCCCTCCTGACCCAAGTCTCCCTGGCATTGGCCCCAAAGGCGCTGTGCTCCAACAGCACAGCCACACCTCACAGGTGAAGAAACAACCCCTGCCAAACCCCGTGTGCCCCCCACACCCCTAAGCAAAGAAAATAAACATACAGCCTGTTCTCGGACCACCCCAGGCAGGAGCACTGGGTCCTGTTTTCCATGGGGACAGCTCGCAGAGATGGAGTGTCCCCTCTGGCTGTGGAGGTGGATGGAGTGGGTGATGGTGCCCAGCATTCCGAGTCAGGGATGGACTCAAATTCACGTGCTAAGAGAGGGACAGGAATAAAGAGAAGGCAGAGCCAGAGCCAGCGAGTGTCAGTGCTACCTGCCTACCTCCCCATCACCAGGACTTCTGTTTGGACTTCTTCTTCCTCTGTTTTATAAGGAATAGATTGTCCCTGCTGTCAGGACTAGCATTTTTCTGCTTTTTCCATTTCTTCTTCCTTTTGGCACCTTCCAGAGGCTGCTGCACACACATGGCTTTGCTGCCTGAGAATGCCTGGAAAAAGGACTTGTGGTGGACCCTGCTGCCCTTGCACACCTGCTGCTTGTGTCCCCGAGGGAAGTCCTCCTCCGGTTCGCAGAAGATTTCAACACCCCTCCTGTGCTTCTCCTCTTGGGGTTTCTTTGCCCGGGACAGCTTCATCTTCTTTTGCTGCTCACTGTTCTTGCTGTTCTTCCCATGTTGTTCTTTCCAAAGTTTGCTCTTTTTCTTGTGGCTGTGCACCTCAGGCTGTTCTTCCTGCAACGGTGTTTCAGACTGTTCCGGCAGAAGGCCAGCTTCCTGCAGGTCTGGAAGCAAAGTGGATTATTTCAATACCTAAACACCTTAAAACCTGGTGCCTGAGCCACCACAGCTCTCCTTAGTTACGTATGAAGTTAGGCAAAAATTAATCTCTGTCAGATTTTTTCACTATGGGTTTTTCCTGTCATCAGGCTAGAATCTTAACATATTATGCTTTAGTCCGCTTCCTGCTATTTCATGGCATTTTTAATGTCAGCAGATTTTTCAGAATTAAAACATCTGACAATGCTCACTGAATGACTTTGACACAGTCAATTTCCATTATAGACATGGATGAGTAAAATCACAAATCTTTGACTACCACCAGGCTACCTGTTCAAATCCATGCAGCTTTTCTCAACACATGAAAATAATCCCACAATGTTTCTAAAAAGCACAAACACAGAACTGAAAGGTGGGAGGGATCTCCCAGAACACACTGTACCTGCCACCTTCCTTTTTAACCTGTTTGCTCTCCTCTTGATATCGCATTCATCATCGTAATAGTAGACGAAGGGAGAGCTGGGGAACATGTTCCCGTGCATCCGCTTCTCTGAGCACTCCTGCAAAACACATTTCAGGTCACTAGAGGTGGCTGAGTGGTGATTTCCTGGAAGTGAAATGGGCCAGGTCTTCCAGGTCCTGGTCTGTACCTGTGGGGGGGATGTGGCTGGCACTGACATTTCCATTACCGGCTCAGAATCCCTCCTCACACACTGGAACACTGGTGCTGTTTGAGCACACAGAAGGAATCCCCCATCTTCCTGCAGCTGCCACACATCTGTAGCACCCACAGAACAGATCATGAGGAGCAGGTGATGACAGGTAAACACCAGGAGGGTTGCTAACAGAGCTATTGGACACAGGGACAGGGCTGTCCTGCTGCCAGGCAGAACGCCAACACTTGCTCCGCACACTCCCAGCACCCCAGAGACAAACAGGGCCATCATGGCAGGGCAGCCCTGGCAGCTGGCCCACCCAGTTTTGGGTGAGGCTCCCTGCAGAGGTGTGGCAGGCTGGGGAAAGAGGGGAGCAGCGATGGGCAGCTAGAGCCTGCCAATGGCCAGGATGGATGGTGTCACTGTGTGCCATTCCCTCACAGCGACAAACCAAAGGCAATCCTGCAGCAGCTGCTGCACACGTTGGAGTGCAGGGAAGAGAAAGAGGAAGAGGAAGAAGAGGAGCAGAGCCCTGAACAGACAGCTGAGGTGAGGAAGGGGCTGACTCTGACATCATGTGCATGCCAGCCTATTTCCCAAACACTTGGAACAGGAATGTGATTTTTTCACTGCTATACACACAGTTTTATCCATGTCTTGAGAGCTAGGCTAACAGGAACACTTCCTGTGATTCTGCCTTTTTCCTGGGTACCATGTGATATTGAGAGATGCTTTATTCTCCTTTATCCTCCTTGTAAATTGCTTGTTACCTGCTATGCTTTGCTTCATCATCTTTCTCTTCTTGGATACTGCTGAGATCATAGAAACACAGAACACCACAATGGCTTGGCATGGAAGGGACCTTAAAGATCATCCAGTTGCACCCCTGCCATGGTAGAGACACCTTCCACTATCCCAGGTTGCTCCAGGCCTCGTCCAACCTGGCCTTGGGCACTGCCAGGGATCCAGGGGCAGCCACAGCTTCTCTGGGTAACCTGTGCCAGGGCCTCACCTCCCTCACAGGGAGGAATTTCTTCCTGACAACTAATCTAACACTACTCTCTTTCAGTTTGAAGCCATTCTAGTGACGTCTGGGCCTCACCAATCTCCAGGAGCTGTCAGGAGCTTTCACTCACCTGATGTCTGCACCATGGGACCAGCAGCTTTCCTGCATGTGCTACTGCTACCGCTCAGTGCCACCTGGCAATCCCTCTCCCTGCCTGCTCCTCTCGCCCAGAGGCACAGCAGATCAGAGGTGCATTTTGGATATATTCTGCATTTCTCAGCTTATTTTTGGCGTTTGCTTGGCTGAAATTCAGTGAAGAATCAGTTTTTCTGCAAGTTTTTTGCCTGTTTTTGGGGATAGTGGGCACATGGGAAGATGTGGTACCTCTTCCCTCTTGTGTCACTATCGGCTTATCCCCTTTCATTCTGTCATTGCTCAGGCTGTTTCTGCTCCTTGTACACTATTACAAACACTTTCTTACCTTACTTAACTTTGAGAGCCATAACAAGCCCACCACTCGCTTTCCTCCTTTTCTGATTTTGTCGTTTCAACCATTTTCTATCTAAGTATTTACTATCAGCTCCTCACACATAATTTCTAATTATTTTTACAGGAGCCTTAATAATGACCTAAATAATCAATTCACAGCATCCCTGTAATTACTCATTATTTTTACAGCAGCCTTACTTGTATCCACATATGTTTGTCTTCCTCCAGTGCCATTTTTTGGACAGTTTAATAAAAATAAACTGAACTAAAGGCCTGAGCTTTTAACAAAACATACTGGATAGTTGAAGGGGCTGAGACATGACAGCAGGGAGAAGGGAAGGGAGGAATTTGCTTGCAATTTGCTTTTTCCAAGCCACAGGGAAAAATAAGCTAAACCCATCTAATGCATGATTAACATTCATTTACTGGAATATTTGTGGCCCCTGCTTTTATTCCATGAGAGAAAAAACCCTATTACTTTTTTTGTGTTGGTATTTGCAGGTATGGAGCTGAACTTACCATGATAGGCACCAAAAATGTGATAAATAGCACCAAAACACATCTCTTGTTTTCACTGAAGCCACTTAAGCCTCATGATGTCTCCTTTATCAGGCTGCACCTTACAGAAGGATGATGCCAAACTTAGTTCAGATGTTGAACTAAACTACAAAACTACAAATAAGGATCATCACAAGCAGGCAGAAATAGAAAATTCTCAAAACAGCACTCAAATAGTTGGGCTGATTGTGGTGAAAAACCTGAAGTGATGTTGAACATGGCAGTGAGACACTAACGGGAAAAAAAGAAAGGAAAAAGAAAGCTGTATTCAGCAACTGTTTTCCAATGAATATTCTCTCTCCCAGGCAGTCTCAAATCAATGAACCTGCCAGGGAGAGATAGCAACTTTTACTTTCCTTCCTATCTTTAAATTAGATGGGTGAGATCCCTTCATACATTGGCCTCCACTGACCGCAGCAGCACTGTGGTCACACTCCTCTTGTGTCACATGCCAGCTTGGCTCTTCCAGTTCTTTCCTCCAGCCACACACACACACACTGTGGCAGGGATGGATCTCCACCCCACGGCAGAGGGCCAAGACTTACGTATCCAAAGTGTCCTTTGCGGGAACAGTTGTAGCAGTACATGGCCACAGAGCGCTCCGAGTGGGAACCGGCTGCCTTGATGGGTCCTGGCTTTGTCTGGAAGATGGAAATGGGCAAGAATTAGGTCTGGCAGTATTCTGAATGCTGAATTAAAAACAAATTAAAATTACATAAATATAATTTTATTAAGCTTAGATCAATACACTCCTGCTTGCTGTTGGAATATTAAGTTTGAAAAAGCAGCAAGTGGCTCATGTTACTGTAACTTTGTAGAGCGAGGTTCAGCCTGAGCATCACAAATGAGGTGGGAAGAGGTATTTTTAGCATCTTTTCCACCAGGCCATGTTCTTTCAGCTCTGAATGCAAGCTACTGATTTATCTCTCCCCCTCCTCCTTGTGTCCCAGCCCCTCCTCTCGCACAGGGGACGTCAGATACAGCTGGAGAGGCACAATGCCATGGCTCAGGGAGAGAATGGGAGACCAGTCCCATACTCCATAGCACAGACGTGATGCCACAG